>QGMI01000454.1:0-29954 GCA_007821535.1 Lachnellula occidentalis
CAAACATCGGCTCAATACTAACCCCACCCGTCTCATCATCAACAATCTTCCCCCGATCCCACTCCCCGCCCTCCCCCTTCTTCGCCCACCTAACATCCTCCTCCCTCTTCTCCCCCCCTTTCTCCCACTTCCCAATCTCCTCCTCCGTAAAACCCGCCGCTCGTAACCGATCCGCGCCTTGCTGTTTCCACTTCTGGCGATCGCGTAATGCCTCCAGGGCTTGGTCCCAGTCGTTCTCTTCGGCGTCGTCGAGGTGCACGTCGGCTGTCGGGTCGTAGTCTGCTGAGAAGCGAGAGTCGATTCCGCCGGAGAGGTGAGAGAATGTGCCACGCCCGCGCGAGCGGACTGGTGGGGGTGGTGCAGGGCCGATGATAGATTCGAGGGGGTCGGAGTCGTAGTCTGTTTGTCCTTGTTGCTGTTTCTTGCTGGATGAGGGTGACGCTTTTCTGGGGCGGCGAGGTGATCGGGAGCGTTTGCGAGACGATCGGTTCGCGTGTCGGGATTCCTTGTCTCGGTGTTCTCTTGGTGAGCGTGAACGTGATATATGTCGCCTTCTTTGCTTACTATCCTTGGAGTTGCTCCGGCTTCTATGTCTTCTATGACGGTGTCGGTGACTTCGAGATTCCTCTTCCTCTTCGCTATCAGCGTCTTGACTACGGTGTTTCCTCTTCGATGTCCCCTCGGCGCTGTCCTTTGGTTCTTCGTCTTCTTCTAGACTCTTTTGCCGTCGCCTTCTCTCGCCCTTTGATCGTCTCTTAGAATCTTCCTCGTCACTTCTATCTTCCTGACTCGGATGCCTTCGTTTCCGGTATTCCTTGAGGTGACGCTTCTCTACCCCGATCTCCTCATCCTCGTCCCCTATGCTCTTGACTCGAAGCCTGCCATCCTCTCTGCGATCTCTCGTCCGCTCTAAATCTTCTTCTCGACCCTCATCTCGAGACCTTCTGCTTCCCTGGCGACTCTTCTTCGGACTCGGCTCTTCATCCCCACCAGCACCCTCACTCCTGCCCGTACCTTCCTTCTCCCCACCCCTTGATCTCGGACGCTTAGCCCGCCGTCCCCCATTCCCAAGGATAGCTGCAATATCCCCCAACTGCCTTCTCCTAATATCACCTCCCCCAACCCCTCTCGACTGCTGAACGCCGCCTCTCGACTTCTCCCCACGGCGTTCAGCAGTCGCAAGACTCTGGAGACGAGCGCGGGACTCGGCGGCTTCTTTGGCTAGGAGAGCTTGGTTGTGATTCGTGGTATCCTTGATGATGTTGGTGAGGAAACGTGTGTTTGGTTTCGGTTTATTTGGCGGAGGTCTGGGTATGATATGTTAGTTTGTACATAGGCTCAGCTAGCAAGATACATACTTGGAGGTATCGCCCTCGAATCCCATGCCTGAATACTTTAGGCTCCGCTTTGCCTCTTTGTCCATGAGCTCGGCGAGGTACTCGTCCGTCAAAGCCTCCGAATTCGACATGGTTGTCCTGAAATCCTAAATTGTAGACAATTCGGACTCATTTAAGAAGAGGAGGAGCCTTCACGGGGCCTGCACTTATGAATCACGGGCCTGCACTTGTGAATACAGCAGGAAGGATTTATCTGATATCCCCGCCGTATTTGTTCCTGATTAGGCAGCGTCAGGGCGGTGAGGTGGCAGAATCTGAAAGTAAACAAATCGCAAGGGCCCGCATTCTTGAATTCGGCATGACTTGAACAATTACACAGTGCTCTAGTTCTAAACTCACACATGGTCGAGAATCGTTACTTAATCTATTTGTACACGTCCCGCTCACTTTCTTCTATTCCCACGGGCCAAATATCGCGGTTGGAACACCTCTCAACCCGACGCGATAATATAACCCCCCGCGATCAAACATATCTCTAAGTCACCATGAGCCAATCATCAGAAGAAATCCTCGACTCAGTCCTAGAAGTCCAAAACGGTTATGAGCTATCGATTATAAAACTAAGTGAGCCAGTCGCCGGTCCACTCAAGCAAAGTTCCAGCGAACGAATATCAGACGTGTCTGCGGATGTTTTCGATAACCCAACACCAGCAAGTCTCGAGGCAGATTTGGCGCATTACAAGGTACGTTTATCTTCTGATACTATCTGCCGTAGCCAAAAATTGATTTATGGTCCAAGGAACTCTTTTCGAAACTCCGCTTCTCTTACCTCGAACAAGTCACGAAAGAGAAATTCATACGCGCCATTGTCGGGGATCCCCCTCTCGTTGTCGAACACCAGGAAAATGTCGAGCTAGAGTCATCACTCGCTGTCTCGAAGACATCCCTCAAGGCCCAGAAGACCGAGGTCGCAGAGCTGGTTGCGGAGCTGGAAAAGAGGGGCAGAGAGCTGTGTCGGAAGTACGAGAATGTTCAGGTGCAAACGACGCAACTGCAGCAACTACCTGAACATATAGAGGGGCTGCAGGCTAGTATTGAGGAGCTGAAGGAAGCACAGCAGCCAGGATCGAATCCGATCTTGAGTATGCCGCTGGAAAAGACGTTGGCGTTGGTGGAAGAGAGGCAGAGGGAGAAGGCGGAGCTGGATAGGCAGTTGGAGCAACTCCAGGTTCAGGTACCGAGAAAGACGAGGGAATTGGAGAGGTTGAATGCGGAGTTGCAGCCGTTGGAGGTGAAGAGACTTGGGAGTACGGCTTCGGCAAGAGAGGCCAAGAGGAGGAAGGAGGAGGCTTTGGGTGGTTTCGGGGATGATTTGGAGGAGCGGGGAAGATGGTGGAGAGGTGTAGAGGGTGGGTTGAAGGGTATGCTGGGTGTTGAGGGTTAATTTTTTGGTGAAGTAATTTGGGAATATACCAGGAGGATTGGGCAGGCGTTCAGGTGATGCTATAATGAGTGTAATATGATGATGTTTGACGTATGTGGGATCCTGAAATACAAATATATTGGCAGCATTCTTCGACGGACCATAACCCATCCATGCTTTAGTGAAGTTTAGCGGTGGATAGAAAGCGGCACCGATTTTTAATGTGCCAGGCGGAGTGGGACATTAAAGTCGATGACAGCAGGTGCCGCTTCTATATCCAGTACCAGAGTGGCATTGATCTAACTAATAGCCATGTACTCTAGAGGTGTATTTATACTCACAACGCCTCGCAGTGCTCTGTTTGGACCATCCTCGATTTTGTCTCCAATTACTACAAGCTCGATTCCTACAGGCTCAACTCAATCAGCTCTACAGACTTCGCACATGGCGAAGTCGTATCAAGGGAAGTCGAGTAGCTATTAATAGACAGCAAACCAATGCATATATCAAGTGTAAGTCAAAAGAAGATTTGCTAAAAGATATTCGGAAGAAGGAGAAGGTTTTGCAAAGGTATAAACCGCGGATCGAAAAGATGAGATTGTAACTAGGCAACTCTATAGAGATCGCTCGTGGGCGAGCGAGAGCTAAAAGAATTCAAGCGATAAGGCTGTTTACTCCTATAGTCTTTTACGACCTTCTCTACAGAAGGTTAGCCAACAATAAACGTTTGAGTTTGCTAGACATAAGAAGCAGTAACTTATTTTTATCAACTTTTAATGTCCCACGGCACCTGGCACATTATAAACTACCTAGTTGTCACGGTTCGATAGAGCATCAGCATAACTCCTACAGTGTTTTGCGGCCTTCCCCACAAAAGGACCATTAGTTATAAACCACCCTTAGGCTCATTATTGTGCTTCCCTATGCTGGGGCTGGATACGAAAAGCGGCACTTACCCTCACCGACTTTTGACAATGTCTCACCCACCTAACACATCATAAAGTGTATGGCCGCTTTTTTCGGTCCCCCAGGAGGCTTCTTCTCTTTGTGGAGACGGCCGTAAAATACTATAGGAGACAAGGGTTTGTTGACTAAGAAAATACGAAGTCAAAAGCTAGAAGTGCAGAGCACGAAGTTGGGAATAACCTCAAGAGCACGGACCATATCCATAAGCGAGCTCTTAGCGCATCGATTCATCAATGTGATACTAGTGCTGCTTTTCCTGTCCACCGTGAAGAAGCTTCCTCTTTTTGCAGAGACAGCCGCGATACATTATATGAGGTAATAGATAGGCTGTACGCTAATGATAGGCTAATGATAGGCTGATACCATAATTGTGCAGTCAGCAGAGACGCAGACTAAGAGCTGGATTGTCGTATAAGAGGGAGCTAGCATAACAGTCCACGGGAACCACACTCCTTTGCGCTCGAGGGACCAATTATGGAAGAAAATAGTTGCAATGTGAGTTAAAGGCGTGGCTACATTGTACTCCGTAGGAAGTGTGGCAGGAGCCAGCTATAGGTCGTAGGTGTTCGAGGCCCCGCACCTCGCGGTACCTAAATAGGAAAAAGCGGCACCAATGTATAATGTGCCAGGCGACATGGGACATTAAAGTCGATGACAGCAAGTGCCGCTTTGCGATATCTAGTACAAGGGTGCCGCATACGTGGTACAGAGACCTGTGAAATCAGCGAAATAAGAAAAGAGAAGTTATACGTTCAAATCTTCCAAGGCTGTCAAAAGTCCCTAACCCCCAGCATTTTATGCAACAAACTTTTGCAACTCGAAGGGAGTGACTAGTGTGTTGAACTCTATATTCGAGCGCTCAACTGTAACTACCGTGGTAAATCTGATATTTGCTATACTAGAACTAATCAGAGAAAATTCATAAAGTCAAGTAAAATCAAGTAGAGAGTTGTAGTTGATTGAAAGCCCGGCTTGAATTAGTATCATAGTCACGTGAAGTGGGGCCTGAATCGCTTAGCACTAGCGCCGCCGCACGCAAAACGACTTTCCAGAAAATTGAAGCATCGCGAAGAGACAACGACAATCTTCGACAACCCCACCACCAACGAGGTACGATTCCCTGATTCCCTGATTTCCTGGTACCTGGATCTCTTGATCTCCCGGTTCTCTGCTGGCAGCACAAAAGCAGAAGTATAACGTTGTGACTTGAGTTCTCTGCTAACAACCAACTTCACAGTTCCTAGCCCAAGATGAGTTCGTTCTTCGACCCAGGATAGATCTGCGCATCACTGACACCTCCACAGCGAAAGGCACGAGTTCATTTGGGAAACGCCACAGTTCGTGACCTCCTGGCCTTGTTTGAAGATATATCTATTAACAAAAAGATTAGACAAGACGCACACTCTGTGCCGTCGATGCGGTCAGTACAAACGATTCCTGGGGACTCTTTCACGCCAGGGCGACGGAGGATCTGCAGAATGAAAGCGAACGGAAGACTGACATAGGCTAATCAGGTCGACGATCCCTCCACATCCAAAAGCACACCTGCTCCTCCTGCGGATACCCAGCTGCTAAGATTCGGCAATGTACGTTGTGCCCAATTCAATCTACCGGAAACCATCGATATGGCAAGGCGCGCGAGAGCAGGACAATCTGGCTAACATGATAATCAGACAACTGGGGCGAGAAGGCAAAGCGTAGAAAGACAACTGGTACCGGTCGCATGCGTCACATGAAGGGCGTTCCTCGCAGATTCAAGAACGGCTTCCAGACTGGTGCACCAAAGGATTCGAGGGGACCAGCCACCAAGGCCGAGTAAAGGAATGCATTTGGGGAGTTGGTTGATGAATTGGGAAATGGCTACGGATTGCTCTTGATGCTCGAGGGCAACGGTCGCGATAGCAAATACCATCAGTTTGCGCCATGAGATGTACAATTGCAGGGTGATATTGCGAGGCTCGGGCTACTGTGGTCTCTGACTAGTAATCTAGCAATACAGCCGCCTGGCCATCTCTCAAGTTTGCGCTCATGATTCTGGGTCAATTTCTACTGCCCAATGCGTCTGTTGTCTGGCTTCGACAAATGTTTTATTCATTTCATTGGCCTCTTTCGAATACCCTGACACCACCATCACCGCCCACAAAATACAGCAGTTCCCTTTCCTCCATCCTCCGCTGGATGTCTCGATCATCCTCTCTCAATTGGTCTCCAACAGTGATCCTAATAACCCCGCTAACATCTCTGGCCGTGCCACTATCTAGCAGCCTCAACGCCATAGTAAAATCCGCTTGATGTGCCATACTCAATAAGAATGCAGCGTGATCTTTTTCCAAAGGTGTCTGCTGAACTGACACCAAAGGGAAATCTGCAGAGAGCGTAGTAACAGTTGAGTGAACCTCCTATTTCCAACATCAATAAACATCCACTCCATCTTGAGCGCTTCGAACATACCTCTTGTAAACCCATCAACATTTCGCCCACGCTCACAGCACCAATATTCTCACCTCCAGCTGCCAACAGTAGATCCAATTGATCAACAACCAGCAAAATCTTCCCCCCATCAGCTTTCAGGTCTCGGATAGACCCGAATATATCTCCTGAGACATGTTCCAGAGCCGGATTGCTCAAAATCTTCTCCCCAACCTTTCCCACAACCGCTTTCTGCATCTCAGGAACGAAAAGCCCACTCAAGCCATCCACAAACTTGAACCTCTTTTTCGCAGCCAGTTTCTCCAGATCAAGACCCTAGTGAATATCAGTTACGTATTCCTTGCAAACACCAATTCCAGGTAAGAGTAAAGTAGAAATGTTTACCAGACGCTTAGCCCCATCCTTCCAAAAGGCCAAATCTCTCATAAAGCTCACGAAGACCACTTTCGTATCCTCATCTCCGGGACTGGCCAAGGCACTGTGCAATAATCGCAGGACAAGCCAGTTTGTGCTAGCGCCTAGGACGCTGGTTAGAAGGATGAGGGAAGCTTCTGGGGGCAGGGCGAGGTAGGGCTCTAAGAGAGGAGGGATTTTCGACGCCATTTTCTGAGTTTTTCTTGGGAGATGTAGAGAAGACGACGAGCGGTTTTTCAAGATGGGTTTGATATCACGTGAGCAGGGTTTCCAACCTCACATGACCAAGTTTTCGGTCGCTCTTGCATCCTCCTGAACTGAGCTTCCCCAGTGATAGGTAAATACCGATCCCGTTTGTCCCTTCGTCCTGAGTCTGGTGTCTCAAGAAATCAAATAATGTTCTATTTCTCTTTATCTTGTCATCTACACTTGTCGGAACGCTCGGAACTTAGCTTCTCATGAGCTTATTTCCATCTATGGCCTCTCTGAGGTTTTCTTCATGAATCGCCAGTTTTTGTGTTTCATCCCTGCCAATAGCCCCGTATCTCTATATCCCATGTACTATGGAGTCTCACGACAGAGCGGTAGCACATATCGCCGCCAGCGTGAAGGACTTTTCTGCTCGGAAGGAGCCATTTCGAAGTAAGATGATCGAATTCCCAGTCAATTTCTCCAACGTCCTGGAACAGGCTCAATCACGTCTTAACGAGAAGTCCCCGAATCTTCTGGAATCATATGTCGAGTACCTGACCTAACATCCTCGCAGTCTATCATGGTTCAACGAACAGTACTCGCAAGTCCCAATATGAACGGGAGCGAATGGTCGATACGTCAGGACTAAACCACATCCTGCGTGTCGACACCGAAAAGAAAACAGTGATAGCTGAGCCGAATGTTCCAATGGACGCCTTGGTCCAAGCAACCTTGCAGCACGGTCTCCTTCCTCCCGTTGTAATGGAATTCCCTGGTATTACTGTTGGAGGCGGTTTTGCTGGAACAGCCGGAGAGAGTAGCTCCTTCCGGTACGGGTTTTTCGACCGGATTGTCAACTGGATCGAGATGGTTCTTGGCGACGGCCAGGTTGTAAGGGCTTCAAAGACAGAGAATTCTGATTTGTTCCTCGGTGCTGCTTCCTCTTTCGGAACATTGGGAGTTACCACTCTTCTGGAACTCCAGTTGATTGACGCAAAGTCATATGTCAAGTTGACTTATTTACCGGTTTCCGGTATCTCCGAGGCCCAGAAGGTGATACAAGAGGCTGCAAAAGATCATTCAAATGATTATCTTGACGGTATGATGTTTGCTGAGGACCGCGGCGTGATCTGCGTAGGCCGTTTGACGAACGATGTTTCTAGTGGTAAATTCCAAGGCTTCACACGAAGATCTGACCCTTGGTTTTATCTCCACGTCGGACGAATGATGAAAGGTCGAAGTCTCCCGGTTACAGAAACAGTTCCAATCGTTGACTACCTCTTTCGCTACGATCGCGGAGGGTTCTGGGTCGCAGCATACGCATACACATATTTCATCACACCTTTCAACCGGATCACACGCTGGGTCCTGGACTATTTCATGCACACACGTGTAATGTATCTCGCACTCCACAAAAGCGGTCTCGCCTCTCAATACATCGTGCAAGACGTCGCGATTCCTTACTCAAAAGCAGAAGAGTTTATGCAGTACCTGGCGACAGAGTTCAAACATTACCCAATCTGGCTGTGTCCGCTCAAACAAAGTGGGAAAGACATAGCCTCAACCCATAGCTTACAGGTCGAAAAAACCAACCGCAAGATGCCAGAAATGATGCTTAATTTTGGCGTCTGGGGACCAGGACCTAAACGCCGCGACGAATTCGTATGGTGGAATCGCGCCTTTGAGCGGAAAGTCCACGAGCTTGGAGGCCAGAAGTGGTTATATGCTCAAGCATATTATACGGAGGAGGAATTTAATGACATATATAATCGGAAGGAATACGATGCTCTAAGGGAGAAGTATCATGCTAGCTACCTTCCAACGGTGTATGATAAAGTCAAAGTTGACATTGCAAAGGAGGAACAAGCTGTTAGGGAATCTTGGGCGGCGTGGCTGGCTATGGTTTTCTGGAGTATTTGGCCGCTGGCAGGTTTGTACGGTTTATATAAGGCTGTCAGGGGTGGGGATTATCTTTTACCCAAGGCGTCGAAGAAAGCGAGGTGATTGGCAGATAATGTTGTGTTTCTAGACAAATGTGTCATATTGTCTCATGGGGAGGGATATATTCGCGGAGAGTGTATTCTAATAGAACTTGTTTATTTCCCTTTCAAATGTCGTTATATTGGATTGTATTATCCCATCCGTTCCTGTCCCCCGATTTCCACGAGGTCTCGGCTATTTTGCCCCTTTTCAGTCTTGTTCCCAACGCGTTCATATTCAGGAGCCCCCTTGCGTCAGCTGGGCGTGAAAGATTACCTTGGAAAAGCAAAGTTTTGCAAGCTCTCTTCAATTTGGATCCAGTGACGAATGCTGGAAGATGCTTGGGGCCATCAAATGGTTCCCCATTGTCGAACCATTGACAAGGCTGCTTGCAATTATTAGATGTTCTGCGGTTGAGTCTTGCTGCAGACTGTGAACAACGGGAATTCCCTTGACGACCTTTGCCGTACCGAAGCTTTGGACTTCGAGGTATGCTGTCCTCAGCTACGCTACGCTACGTTCTTGAGAGAGATATGTGGTCCTTGTGTATATTAAGTTCATTTTGGCTTTACTGGATGGGTCAAAGCTACGATTACCGAGTGGTGCTTGAAAAGGGCGCCCCTGTTATTACCGAATTCGGAAAGCGAATTCGAGTAGACTATCGCACTCCCGGTATTGATTGGTTTTTTTACTCCCCACCCTCACCATTGCTTCCTGGATTTTATATGAGAAGCTTCATCAAGCAAACTTCCACAGGCTAGTCGGATGCCAAGAAGCTATCTTTGGGTATCTATTCCAAACAGTACAAGTAGCGTTTCTTTTGCGGGCAGGAGGTGATGCGTTCGAAATAGTCAAGCCAATACAAGAACTCGAGGAGACCCTATTAGGTTGTAAAGTTCTTCCTGGTTTTGACACCTCTCATTTGCTACGTTTACTATTACGCCAACTTAGATATACAATCAATTGGGATAATACCTTGAAGTGTCGGATATGGTTACTGTGCATGATCAGATCTGTTGGCGGTAAGGCAGTGTGAAAAGTATCCAAGACTTACCTTGGTTTACGCAAGCAAGTTTTATATTGAACCTAATCTTTCCAATTCAGGGAAACACAAGCTGTCTACAAAGCGCCATGTTTGTTTAACTAAGATGGCTTCTGAGCCCTCGTACCAATTATCAATACACCTTATAAAGTATGTCTACTGCCGATTTCGTAGTAGAATGATTGTGGAGCCACATGTCTATTACTTACCTATGCTACCATTACTTCTCACACGGGCACAAGCGGCAGCAGCTTCACGTTGTACTCCCGATTATCCACAAATTTAAGGCTGTATTGTCTATGTTTCCTTGATGATCTATATGATTGAAATGGACGTGACGTTAACTGAATCAGCTTCTTAACTTCGCACAGCGGTTCCTGAATTAGACCACAAATACAAATGATCTTGAAATTTATGGTGATTTATAGATGATTCACAATCTACGGCCACATCATAATTAAATAGCTCTGAAGAGAAGATTAGTCTTGAGATAGCTCTAAAAGCAAATGCCTATAGTTCTATTTTAATTCGTGTCATGGATTTGTCAAATTGGCATTTGGCTGTTAAAGATGTGCTTCGTATCATCGTTCAATCAAGTAGTAGCAATGCACGATTGCATTCACATGATTTGATCGGGCCTGATTAGGAAGGCATTTCTTCTGATCGCAGCTGCTGCGTGGTCGGGCACGTGGCCGGGTTGGAAAGTGCGAATTGCCTCTCCTCTTATTTAGGTCAGCCCTGAGTTCTTAACAAAACAACAACAAAACAAAAACCATATATCCAACGCAGTCACTCATGAGCCTGAAAAGATGTCTACAGCCACACCAGCGACAGAGACCTTTGAGTTCGAACCTCTCACTGCTGATTCCCTCCCTGAAGTACAGTCCTTCCCAGTCGATGCCGACATCGAAGAGATTATCAAAGCACTGAAGATCACAGGAGGCTGTGTCATTAAGAACGCAGTAGAAAAACACATACTCGCTCAGATCGAAAAGGACATCCGGCCTCATCTCGACACGGAAATCACATGGGACGAGGACTTCTTCCCCAAAGAGACCAAACGCATCGAAGGCATGATTGCAAAGAGCCCGCTAGCCGCAGAAGAAATCATCAACCACCATGTCTACCAAGCTTTGTGCAACGAGTTCCTGACATCCAGAAACTGGTACTGGAGCGGCAGTAAGAAAGTCGATACTGTGTCCGAGCCCCAACTCAACAACTCTATCTGCTTCTCCATCGCGCCGGGGGCCTGGGCACAGCCGCTGCACCGCGATAGCTGGTGTCATCATACGTATGAGACGGAGGTCGAGGTGTATCCGGATAACTATAACCGCGATGTTGGTATTGGATGGTTCGTGGCTGGGAAACCGGCGACGAGATTGAATGGCGCGACGAGGTTTATTCCGGGCAGCCATTTGTGGTCAAAGGATAGACCGCCACAGGAAGAACTCACGGTGCAGGCGGAGTTACAGCCCGGTGTAAGTATCATGTTTTGGAGATGAAGAGTCATTGCTAACCACACGTAGGACGCATTCATGATGTTGAGCTCCTGCTACCACGCCGGCTCGGCGAACACGACGACCGATGAAGAGAGGCTTCTCTTCAGGTACATCACTCTCAGCCAATCTGCGTTCTCTGAGCTAACTAACCGTTACAAAGCTGCTTCATGACAAAAGGCTTCCTTCGTCAAGAAGAAAACCAATATCTGGCTCTTCCCCATGACATTGTGAGAAAGATGCCAGTCCATATACAGCAACTGATCGGATACAAATTGAGCCAGCCTTATTGTGGATGGGTGGATAGTGATGACCCTCGTGTGGTTCTGGATCCTTCGCTGAAAAACGCTAAGATTCATTACAAGGACAAGAATGATACATAAAACACCTGCGTTGATTTTGATGGGCGATATGAATATGTGCGCAAATGGAATGGATGTGCGGAATCCGAAGAGAGGCGAATTTGATGTGGGTAAGGGTTGCATGGCGTAGAGGAGGGAGGATATTATCATAACCTCATCAGTGGGACCGTGTCAGATAATGTATGTGTTCTCGACAGACTTTATGGGCTTGGAATCCAGGTTTATTGCTCAATTCCCGGATTCGGTCTGGATGAATCTGCGAAATTCGCTTCAGCCATTTGCAGTATTGATGTGCAGACAACAAGAGTATAGTTGATAGCATGCATTAATCAAACTTCGATCCATTATCTCGGATGCTCTAACGCTTTCAGTTTACAGTAAGGCATATCGATGGCTATACCGCGAAGCATTCGTCAAGCAGCGATTTGGCAGTTGACTTGATGCCTGGTGAAAAGTGAGTAAGTCTTTAGTGATCAATCAAAGAATGGACTGACATTCTGACGCCTGCCTCACCACTCCAAAATGTACTTTGTCCAAACCACTCTGTATGAGCCAAACAGGCGAGTAAAGCTATTCCCCAATGCTAATCTCTCAATTCACAGCATAACTAACCCTCGACGTCCCCTTACTCCTCGAAATCTTCTTAACCTTCGTCTCCCCACACAAAGCCGTACTCTCAACATGCGTCCCCCCACACGGATAAACCTCCGCCCCCACAATATTCACCACGCGAAACTTCTCCCCCGTCGGCACCAGACTACGATCAGGAATCAACCTCTCCAATCCACGCTTCCTGAAATCCTCCACATCCCACCACCCAATCTCAACCGGCATGTTCGCCGTCACATACTCATCTACCTTGTCCTGAATAGGTCCCTTCCACTTCCCCTCTATCACGCCTTGGAATTCACACGACGCGGCATCAGGGAAATGCGACGCTTTCAGCTCGTCGAAACCCGGGACTTCAGCTTCGAGCAGATGCCGTACCGCGGCGCCGAGCACGTGGCCCGCGGTATGCAGACGCGAGTACAAGAGTCGCTTCTCGACGTCGATAGTCTGGGTCACTGCATCGCCCTCTGCAAACATCGCAGCGGTTCCAGGGGTCGTAAAGCGGCCAAAATGCAACACCTGCCCGTCACTCACAGCATCCATGCGAACAGCCGCCACAGCGAAAGACTCGCCGCCTTGACTCGTCATGGTGCCGACATCAGAAGGCTGGCCGCCGCCTTGGGGATGGAAAATCGTTGTGTCCGTGACGAGGACATGGTCTGCGTCGGTGCCGGATTTGAAGAGCTGGCGGTTTGCTTCTTCGAGGGCGGCGAAGGGGCGGATGGACGTCACGATTGCCTTGAGGGTGTGGAGACTTGAATTATGCTGGAAAGCTAGGTAGGTGCGAGCGGTCGAAGCCATGGTCACTCAATTTACCTGGGAAAAAATTGTCGTGATATATATATGTATTGCAAAAGAAGGAAATGAAATAGGGGAACTACGCGACTTTCTCCTTTATTAAGCTTTGGTGCTTGAGCTACTTCGGCTGACTAAGCAGCTACGCCCTTCCCGCCCTTCGAATAACATGAAAACAACGAATCTAATAACTACCCCGTCTTTCCTCAATACTTCAAAATGCTCGTTTATGGTGGGGCCTGGTGGATTCAGGAGTAACTGGGGGTTTATGTGGGCAGAGAGCGGGCGGAATGGGGGTGGGGGGGGGCATTGGAAATACAAGTAGAGGCGACTCACCGACAGCTTGGTCAATAAAGAGTTGCGAAAATCCCTTCTTATATGCGATGGAGATTGGACATTGATTCATTGGTCGCTATATAAAGAGTCTCTAGAAAGAGTTACGACGTTAGTAGCTTTTGTTGCGCATCGCACCGGCAATTCTTGCCACATAACGTCAAAACGATCAAAAGTCGGCATGAGTTGGCACGGATGCGAGCGAGACTAGACCAAGGTAAGTCGTAACGAGAGCGGAAGCACTGGCTAGGAAGAGTAGGGACATCATGGAAAGTGTTAATCATGATTCTCATCAGAGTTATCCGGTATGAGTATGCCAAAACGCCAGTCATGCCCAATGCCAGTCTAGTCCAATCTCTAGCATCATACTTAGCGCCCGCTCAAAAGCTTCATAAACATTCTATCAAACGCAAAAGTAAACCAAAAACAAATCATAACTTCTCCATCAAGTTCTTTCTCACAGTCCACATTCTAGCCCTCTTGCCAAAAATATACATCGGCACCGAAGACGCCATGAGAATCAATTGAATGACACCCAACCATATAAACACCATTTTAGTCCCCTCATCTGTCAGCCATTCATTGAAGAACAAACTGAACACCAGTCCGTGGAAGATATTCTTGCTGAAGTTAAGCGTCACGAGCGCCTCGCCAGCATATTGCCGGTAGCTGTCGACGCAAAAGGTGATGGCGGTCGTAGAACCTAGGGAACAGCCAAAGGATATAATCCCAAAGAAAATCGTAGGCACAATCCAGGAGTCGTGGACTTGTACGGACCAGCCGAAACCCATGAGACCAATGACAGTGGTAAGTGCGACAGGAGCAGCCATAACGAGACGGAATTCTGGCTCATAGAGACCACCATTGCGACGGGACATTGCTCGAACGATAATATCGCTGACTTTTCCAGCAACAGCTGTACCGAGGACGCCGCCTATGAATGGAGAGAGATAGATGAGACCGGTTGAGAGGGCGGAGAATCCATAGGTGTCTTTACTACGGTAAACAACAGCTACGGATTCGGAAAGCACAATGAGCCATCCCACGGCACATGAATAGACACCAGCAGACCATAGCACTGCTGGGTATGCGAACAAGATAAACGGACGGAGGGCTACCTTGAACCAGTTGTCATGGGTCAGTCGGCCATTGAAGGGCTTTAATTGTTGAACGAATGTAAGTGGTGGACGCTGTCTGAGATGATGCGTATAAGGTTTAACAACAGGAGACTTTTCGGTGGGAAGAACCATGGGAAGAGCCACGGGTGGTGTTTCTTCGTTGTCGCTGATGCGGGGAAGATGCTCAGTGTAAGTTTGGTGAGTGGGTCGACTGGTGAGATAATCCCCAGTCCCGCTCTCACAATCGGAGTAGAATGGGGAGTTAAGAGTGTGCAGAGCAGGAGTAGGTGGAGCGCCACCGACAGGAGTTACACGGTCTCGGAATTCATGTGCAGGGTCGAAGGACCCAGGACTAGGAAGTGTATGATTAAGTTTTAGACCATTTCTCCCTAGTAAAAGATTAGTGTAACGTTTCCACAGCAGTACGCATGTAACAAACCTGAGCCTGTCTTAGCAACATGAACTTGGTCTGGGGTAAGGAGATGGCCGTCGCCTTTCTGCCCTTCAATATCCTTCTTCTCAACTTCGTCGCCGGCGAATCCGACGTGATGATTGCGGGCAGAGGTTTGAGCGGAAGACGGTCGCTGAGGAAGTTCCAAGGTTGGTAAATTCTTGATTGCAAGTTTTCCGGTGCGTCCATCATCGGTAGTACCATCAACCTGGCTGGACTCTTTCATATTGGGGACTGCGTGGAAATTCTTTTTGCTTGAGAATAAAGAAACTCTCGATGCATTTCTCGAAACGTTTCTCGAGGGCTTTCGGCTCTTCGGGCGTGGTGTTCGATCCCAGAAAGATTCAGGAAGGAAGAAGAACAGAAGCACGCCAACAAACCCCACAACCATAGAGACAATCCTGTAAATCATTAGAGAAAGCGAACATCTGTCATACCAGAAAATACATACCAAAAAACCCATCTCCAACTCAATGATTGGATGATAGCTGCACTAACTAGCGGAACCAAATTCTTACCACCTAGAAGTAGTAGAGTGTATATACCAATACGATACGCACGCTCATGAAGGAAAAATATCTCAGCAATCGTAGCTGAAGGTAGACATTCCACTGGACTGACAGAAATGCCTTGTATTATTCGTGCCACAAGCAGGGAGTTATAACTTGGTGAGGCAGCACACCAAACAGAAGTGGCAACGAACAGTATAGCGCTGGCAAGATAGACAGGACGTTTGCCGAACAAAATGGCCGTCGGAGAAACGATAACGGAGCCTACGCCAAGTCCCATCATGTACAGCCCAGTTGTTAGCGCTACCTTGGGAACAGTGACATTATAGGTTGAAGCGACATTGGTGAACCCAGCTGCCAGAACTGGAGTCATACCACCGCCAACCATACAGTATAGACCCAGGGAGAGTAAGGAACAATCCCGTCTCCATTTTGGCCAGTTCAGCGGGTCATTGTTCGATTCGTCTGGTTGAGGATCGAGGATGATGGCTCCATCTGGCGTAGTCTTTTTCCCCTCCTGTTCCCTTTCTTTTCGAGACTGACGCCGTGGTTTGGTGGGCGAACCAGGTGGTTGTGGTATAGAGGAAGTGGAAGTTCTGGCTGGAGCATTTCGAAGGCCCAGTGGTTGATTATGGTCGCCAGTCAAAAGCAGGATAGAACCTGGAGGAGTAAATATTAGTAATGGTAGAAATGTTAAGCTGCGGAGTGCCTACCAGGTACTTCGTGTGTATCAGGATCATTTAAAACTCCCATGCTCCATTTTGTAGGCCGCGATTCCTTTTCTCCATCCTCGTCTACTGCTGTACGCTCCTCGTCGTTAACATTCGAGGCAGAGTTGCGCGCGAAGAAGGATCGGTTACGGTCCCAGGTTGGCGTTGCGATCGAGGCCTTTTCTTGTTCTGTCGCCGGCACCATTGCTGCTGATAATAAGATTCAAGATCAAGTCTCGGGGTGTAGGGTTCGGGCTGTAGTCGCGGGAGGGTCTTGTCCCAAGAGATCGAGGCGCGAGCTGCTGGAATACAATCAGAGGTATGCCCCCGCAGTAGAGGTTCGTGGGTCGGATGTAAGATTCATAGGGAATTCAAGGAAGAATAAAGTAGTCTTGATAGAAGAGAGTGCTGCGCGTTGCAGTTCAGGATGAGGGAAAGCAAGGAGAGAGAGAAGTATGGCTCAAGGAGGGATGGAGAGCTGGAAACCAACGTTGAAAGAGGAAGGCTCTATGCTGTCTGTTATAAAGCAGACCAAGAACTCTATCCAGAAGACAAAGGAGAGGATGATCCTCGAGTCGTGCTTGACAGGCGGTGAGTTTCTCTAGACCTGTCTATCTAAGATGACTCGGACCGCAGAAGACTAGGGAGGGATTTGGATAGGGCGGGGATGAGATGGCGAGAGGGGGGGAGGGGGAAGAGGAATGTTCCCTTTCGTACTTGGAGAGAAAGAAGGAGAAGAAGAAGAAGAAGAAGAAGAAGAAGAAGAAGAGGGGTGAGCACACGACAACATGGTGAAGAGTGAGTCCTTTGGGCAGAGATATACCTTACTTACCTGTGCAAATGTGATCTCATGAGCTCGAGGGCCCGCTTTCATGGGACCCCCCGTGCTGTCTCCGCCTCGTCCCAAAGGCTGTTGAAGCTTATCTCGATATCATCCACTGAGACTTGGGCATCGGGCGGCTATCCGAAAACCCAGGGTATCCGGATATTTTTAAACCCCTACGGAATATACGTGACCTGGAGTATTTAATACGCTCCGAAGACCACTTGGGGTATAAAATATCCGGTCTAGTCCCACTCTAAGGGTTTCCGGGCTGTATATTCTTACTTTTATGATATAAATCGAAGGCCTTACTTCGTAATATCCGGTATCCTACCAGACCCGTCAGAGTTCCTACAGTACCGGTGTATCCGCAGAATCTTCACCCGGGTATCGTGATTATATCCCACTTCTACTCACTTCCTATTTTTACCTGTTCTTCTCATTTTATATAATTGCCCCGCTAAAACACCAGTGTCTGATTGATGAGATGAAAGGTGTCAAGTGATACGCCTCTACCTTTCTGCGCCTCGTGCTCTCCGTACAAGATCTACATGGATTCGGCATACAGAGCATACTGTAAGAGCTGCACAATGACGCCATTGTCGATATTAAACGACGCGGTTGCTTGCACCTTGGAAACATGAAGCGCGTTTGTCGAGGCTGATGTTTATTGTAATACCTTGAAAGGGCCACTTGGAGATATACCACGCGCCCATAAATACATACCCCACGTCTCCCCAACATGATCACAAAACCAACCATACGACTTCTCCGCGTCTCAATTGCACGTCGAAACGGTGCTCTCACGACTTCCCTCCCAGCAACCGTACGAACATCACGGCACTTCTCAAGCACCAAAGAAAACAAAGCCAAGAACAGAATCTACACACCGTAAGAACGCCAATCCTATCCGTCCGCGCTATTGATTAACCATATCTGACAAGTCCATAGAGTCCGTCGCCCTGATGACTTCTCCACCAATCTCCTCCTCTCGACCTCCTCACGCACCCCCATGCTAACCCTGTGGACCGCGTCCTACTGCAACACGTGCCGAACCGTGGCGCCTATCATCCGGGACCTGATCGAGGCGGGCGTGGGCGAGGAGGAGGGCGGGGTGTCGTTCTGCGAGGTCGAGTATGATGCGCCGGATATCATGGAGGGTGGCTTGGGCATGGAATTTATGATTACGAGTATGCCTACGCTATTGAGCTTTGATCGAGGGGAAGCT
The DNA here is from genome assembly GCA_007821535.1 of Lachnellula occidentalis. Lineage (NCBI taxonomy): Eukaryota > Fungi > Ascomycota > Leotiomycetes > Helotiales > Lachnaceae > Lachnellula > Lachnellula occidentalis. The sequence continues at coordinate 18,219 of QGMI01000454.1, forward strand.
CAGACGCAGACGAAGGTCGTGGATGCTAGGAAGATGGGGGATAGGGAGTGGATGAGGGAATGGATTAAGATGGAGGCGAGGAGACAAGGGGGAGGGGGCGGTGGTGGAGGAGGGTTGTTTGGCGGACTATTTGGGAACATGAGATAGTGTAACATTTCTTGTATCTTTTTCATTGTCATATCGTCATGAATTGGTCTCAATTGTGTCCGTACAAGAGAATCATGGAGTGTAGAAAACCTCCTCTAAGCCTCTCCACCAAGAAGGCTTCCCAGCGATACTGCTCTTGGCTCCCTCGACCATCGATTCTTGATACCCGTCTGTCATCCGCCACCATTCCTGGACCTTAGGGTTGTCTCGCATCCTCTCCATATCTCCCTCCCAGTTATAACCAACGTATTTGAAGGAAGCGAACAGGATGTTGGACGTAGGGTCGTGGAAGATGGAATCTGGAGGGAAACATATTAGCATGGGATTTCTGACAGCTAGAACAACCACAACTGTGCCCCCAATGAGCTAGGAATCCATTATGCAAAACAACGAGTAGGAAGCTCCTAGACATTGCACCCAAAGCTCCAGACCCCCTCCAAAGCTACCCCGCTCTACATCCACACACATTCATCACGTACAATCCTCAATATTACAATCCTTAATCTGCTTCAAAACCTCCGGCCAAACCTTAGCATGGCACTCCTTATATTCCTCCACACACTCTGGCTTGAGCTTCACAATCTGCGCCACCCGGCGTCCCTGATTCTTCAACCTGTACGTTGGGGGGAGCGCTGCAGCGACAGGTCCCGTTGGAGATGTCGGGCTCGTTGGCGCAGACCACATTCCGCCTTGGGCATCTTTGGCTGATGACCACAGTTTGGATTTGGTATCCATTGTAGAGCTGAATTGAGATGATGGTGGGAGATGGGGTTCTAGAGTAATGTTGGTTTTCTTGGGGTTGTTGTAATGGAGTTGAAGGTGGAGCTGGGTGTTGGATTGCGGGGTCGTGGAACTCGATAAACACTGGAGGATCAATCAATCGTCTTTTCCGTGTACAAACTCAATCAAAACAGAATCACGGAAGATCTTCTTTAATGAATTTGGGAGCCGAGATGAGAAAAGAAGAATCGATGTAGGAATGAGGATGAGTAGAGGACTAGATTTAGAGCTTCATCTAGATTGCCTGTTCCGATTTCTAAGCTTGTGCCATGTCATGGAGAGAGATTCCCCACCTTGTCATCTGATCCACCACCCCATCAAGCTTTTGCATGTGACCATGCTTCCGGTACGAAATCTTTCTATCCGGGCATCCCGCGCACAGAAACAGAAAAAGCTCCAAATACGTCTCTTATCAAGTTATCAATCGTTTCCATTTCAAGAGGCTCTGGCAGTAGTAGTGTTTTCCTGACTCTAGTTTGATTTTGTATTCGATAGATGTCGGGAAGTATCACTCACCTCTTATCTATTGCAGATCGCGGAACGGCCCTCTCTTGCAGTATGCTAGAAGAGCGCACGTTTTTCGTTCAAGTAGCGGTCAACTACTTCGTATATCAGTTGCGAGGTTAAAAGCACGGCGATGAGAATTGCTTGGTGGCTCGTTTGTTGATTGATCGAATCCTGCAACCTGAAGTCATGTCGAATTGTTGATACTTTTAGCGTCCCTATGGTTGAGAGTCCAATGCTGTCGGATATCATTTACCATTGTGAAGGTGACTTTGTTGGTAATAGCCTACTTCCCTGCGATTTTATGTGTTCTCAGTTATCTTGTCTTGTTTGAAAGTCTGGTCTACAGTGCTGAACGGCCGTATGTATCTTACGTTTTTCGTATCCTACTCTTCTCCTACCGCTAAGGTCTAGGATGAACTAGAGTTTTTGGTATCGAATATTATCAACCACCTATCCTTCGTGACGTCCTATAGCGAACTCTTCAAAGCCACTTCATGGCCGACATTTGTCGCAGGTGCAGATGCCAGAGTTCTTGGGCAACTGACTTAGGCAATTGCAAGGCTTCGTGAATTATGAATTGTCTACATTGTACTATAGGCTACGTTCGTAGTGAAATACAGATACTCGGAGCTATCTGGATGAAAGAGAGGCTGCAATGTGTGGCGGCACGCAAAATGTAGACTAGATTCAAGACCTTGAAATGTCGGAAATCGTATTATGATAGCGTGAGAAGGATCACGTCTAATTACCGAGCTGCAGATAGATCGTTAGGCCTGGAGAAGTATGCGAGGAGCAGATGCGTCGTATTCGAATCTAGAAGGCAAAAAGTAAAGAGAGAGAGAGAGAGAATAAGAGAAGAGCAGAAAACAGTGATAATCAGTTAGCTAATCAATTCAGACTTAGTTACAAGAACCATCCTCGATTTGATGTTTAAATAAATTCATCATTGTAATTATCTTTTCATATTTGATGAAGCTAATAAAGGGTTAAAAGATAAATAGCCAGGCAATTTAATGCCCTCGTGCGTATTCCCCCACAGTCTCAGCCGCAAAACTACTACTCAACTACCCCGCAGTTTTCTAGACCCCTATATCTCTCGAGGCAGCGTGAAAGGGACCAGCGTGACTGATAAGCAATAGAATAAAAGTCAAGGAAGGCAGGGAATAACGTCTGATATTTATAGCACTAAATCTCATATCAGCCGTGAGATCAGGAATGCAATGTTTTATGGGATCTGCAGGATGTATCTATCAATCAACAGACTGAGGATGCACAGTTGAGTGGAACTTCTTACCCGTTATGATTCGTTCGTTCATCCAGCTTGGTCCACATACCCGAGTATAAGGCTAACCCTCGCTAATATGTAACCGGCCGGCTCTCATCCCATCCCCCATCTCCATCCCATTTCATCTCGTCCCGTCTTTTCCAACACACGCCAAGCGGCCCAACGTCTCACGTTTCGTGAACGGCAACGCCTTTGAAACATACAACGTCAAGCTGGGTCAACCATTTACCCCATTAGATGCACATGCAGCAGCTTCACCGAGGGTTTCCACATCTCGCAAACACAAAGAATACTGTGGGAAAGGCTGGCGGTTACAGTATAGTACTGTACCGCACCATACTGTGTAGCCAAGCCAACACCGACATTTCATGTTTGCCATCTTACTGCTTATCATATGTATAATACGGTATCTGCTTAAGCGGCAACAGCTCTTGGCTATTCATCATGAAACCACGAGAGCCGTGAGCGTGTATCGCAGCCGTTTTCCTTTCTGCCCCAATAGCAGAAATCCTGCACTGTTCCGCTGATTGATGTCACTGGCTTATGCCCCCAAATCTCAACTCTCTTACTTCGTATATCCCCATTCCGTAACCCAGCTCTACTCTCTTACTCCGTATTTGTGTAGTGGTGGTCTTCCTTCTCACCTTTGTTTCGTTTCAAAACCCGATGATCTTCTTCCGGCGTGCTTTGTGCTTCCTGCTTCCCTTTATATCCTTTCATCCCATCCTTAAAGTCACCTTTTCCGTCCTCTCTTCCTCTCCTATTCTTAGAATACTACTGGTAGTAATTCACTGTGCGGCGTCTGAATCATTGCATTTCAGAAAGGTATTCTAGAGAAACCGTACTATCCTTTAATCTGACGTCTTCTTTCTCTGAAGGATAACACATCATTCTCTCTCCCTCTGATATTACCTTGCAATAGTCTTCAACATGGCTGTTCGAATGGGCCAAGGTACGTTTCCATCCCTCCAATACCATCCCCACCAGTCTAACAAACCCAGTCATCGGTGTCTGGTTCTGGGTAGCCTTCACATTCTTCGTCTTCGTCGTCCTCAACCAAACCCGCGGCTTCCTACCCTTCGGAATATCCACAAACACCAGAATAACCTCACCCTCAACCCCCAAGCAAATCGGCCTCTCAACCCGCCAACGCATGGCACGCTCCGAAAACTCCTGGCGCTCCTCCGTCTCCCTCCGCCACGACATGGCCACCTCGCACCCCGCACACCCCCAAGTCCCCTTCTTCCCCGCCCAGACCCTCGACCAGTTCGGCCAGTACCCCTACACACTATGGGACTTCTTCCCCGCCACCTACACCTGCCCGCACGACATGCAGCGCATTGGCCGCCTCGGCGACGGCGGCAAATGGGTCTGCGGCATGTCGCTCTACGAATCCAAACCCGCCCCCGCCATCTCCAGCACCCAGCAAGGCAGCACCGAAACCATCATCTACTCCTTCGGCGTCAACGACGAATCGACCTTTGAAGCCGAGATGCTGGCGCGCATCCCCAGCGCCCACATCTTCGCCTACGACTACAGCGTGACGAGTTTCGGACCGCAGCTCAGCCCGAGCTACTCCTCACGCGCGCACTTCAAGCAGCTGGGTCTCGGCGCCAAAGACGAGCTGTACCGGACGCCGCAGTTCTTCAGCCTAGCGTCGCTCATGGCGCAGAACAAGCACACGTATATCGACATTCTAAAGATCGACATCGAAGGGTCTGAATATGCGGCGCTGGATGCGTTTATGGATGAGTGTGACAAGACGGGGATGTTTCCGATTGGGCAGGTGATGATTGAGCTGCATCTGGTGGACGACAAGCATGTGAACTTTGAGACGTTTGGGAGGTGGTGGGAGCGGCTGGAGAGCTTTGGCATGCGGCCGACGTGGTTGGAGGTTAATCTGCTGAGTGTGACGTTGGGGCAGGGCAAGACGGATCCTAGGTGTGTGGAGTATGTTTGGGTTAATGCTCGGGATGAGAAGAGTATTTTGTTGATGGAGTAGGCGTAGGAGCGAGATGAGATGAGATGAGATGTTTGCATTACTCCGTGCATTTAGCTAAATGACTGAGTGGGGGGTTTGGCATGGCATGGCGTTCGGCGTTCAATTAGCCCTGACAATCTAAAAGAATAAAAGACATATTTTACGATTATTTTCACTCTTGAATGAACAAATAATAACAATCAGCTAAACAAACCAGCACCTCATCAGTTCCAACCCTATCCCCCCTTTTCCATATATTTATCTCTCTTCCTCCGCCTCTTCTTCCTCTTACCCACAACATACATACATACATACATACATACATACATACGTACATACGTACACACACAAACACACAAAAACACCCAGAAGCAAGAAGCAAAAAAAATGAAAAGAATGCCACTCATACACCCCATATCTAGCTCATAATCCTCAAAGAAGTATCCTCCGTAACCCTCTAAAACAAGTCACGTTCCGTGCGCGAGCCCCGAGTCAAAGAAACCGCAGCTTCAGATTTGAACCTAAAAGATGGAAGGTGCAGGGGTGGGGGGCGAATATATATCAATACCGGTGAGGTGAATGCGAGCCATGCCAGCGAGCGATTGAAATTGAAACTAGAACCTTTATTCAATGCATCTTCAATCATGACTATTATCATCATCATGATTATCATCATCATCATCAAACTACTTCATCACAAGAGCACAAATTAAGAGTAAAAAGCAAAGTGAAAATGACAACCGCGTTTCTTGGTATCTAAACATGTGAAGCAAACGCCCCAGGGGGATCATCCAATCCTGATCCCATCCAATGCCGCTAAATGCACAAACGTTATATACACTCCTCTCCCTGCCCTTCCCTCCTACTCCATATCAAAGATTAATCAAATCAATCTCCGAGAAATCAGGTGGGTTCTTCCCATAAACAACCTTACACTTCCCATCCAACGCAGCGCCCACATTACTAATCCAAATATTCGGCCCCGCATACTCTCTCGTCCGCTTCACCTCGTCATCACTAATACCAATATCATCTCTCGGGATCCAGACCGTAGGCCTTCTAGCTCGTAAAGCGTAGTGCTGGAACGCGTGTTTGACAAGTACATCTCGTTCGTCAGGCGTCAGGTCTTCAATGTCTTCATTATAGCCACCGTACAAAGCGTCGGCAATCTTTTTCTGGGCTTCGATATCGCGGTGCCGTTGCCGGTGCAGCAGTGGTGCCTGCGTTGCGACTTTGTCCAAGGTTTTGGCTTTGAACTTTTCCCCGGAGCGTATGGCCCAGGATCCTGCGCCTTGGGCGATACTGACGGGATTGAATTTGCCTAGTTTGTTGTCTGTGCCTTCGTCGTTGAGTCTGGTCATTTCGATTGCGCCGTTGTTTTCAGCTGGGCTTGCTTCATCTTCATCTTCTTCGAGTCCTAGGCGGCGGGCTTGAGCACGCTCGAATGCTTCGTCGCGGAGGACGGCCTCGTCTTCGAAAGTGATGGGGAGGTGGTGGAAAAGGGGGCCAAAGGAGTAGTTCAGGAGAATTTGAAAGAGGATGGTGAACGCGCAGACAACGATCATGATGATTGCTTGAGGAATACAAGCCGCGTTGTCGTCAACATCCCGGACCAGGAAGAAGAGACCAACCATGCAGAGTTCCATGAAGTAAAGACCGGTAAAGGTCTGATTGATTGCGCGAGGGTATAGCAGTCCACCAGTGTCCAACTCGAACCGAGTCACGTAGAGCATGTTGTATCGGTGTGCAATCCAAAGAAGGGTAAAGGTGATAATAGCGAATATTATAATGATTGGTGCAATGATGCTGTAGATGAGTGCGATGCAGGCGAAGTTGGTGTAGACCGGAAAGAATGTACCCCAATTTACGCCTGAGAGTTTGGTGTTGCGCACCCACTTCTGTCGGGGGGTACTGTCAAAAAGCTTTGGCAGTATATACCATAGAAGGAGGGTGGTGATCTGAAGAAGAGTACCAGAAGCAGTAGACAAAGCTTGCAGAATCATGTAGGAAAAGAAGTAGTTGGCTGCCTTTGGAAGTTGAGTTGCAAGAGTCTCAGGAATGGATTGGATATTCGTTGCGGATGCGGCGAGGGTACTAAAGGCGCCTCCCGAAATGGACACCACTAGGAAGACCTGGACGAACAAGAAAGCAAAATAGTAGTTTTGTATAGCACCTTGCTGCTCCTTGCCTGTTTGCACACCCTGTAGGTAAGCGAGAAGTTTCAATATCAGCGGTACTATCGCTAGGAGGATACCGAGAACAATCGCCGGCAAGACACCTGCAATTCCATTGAGAACGTTTTCCGGAATGTTGTGAAGCCAGTGGAGCCAGCTGTAGGTGTTGGCGAAGGTGTTCAGATTGCTCAAAGTGGCAGTCCAGGCAACAGGAACGGCCCATAGACCGACCATGCCGACAACAATCACAACGACAATACCAGTTCTAAACCAAGCCTCCCACCATTTGATCGACATGTTGTCCCAGATAACGTCTTTGGGCGAGACTTCGACGGTTCTGGGGGCCATATGTGCTGGTACGTGATGGGTAACAGATTGAGAAGCCATGTGAGCAGCGACTTGATGGTTGAACTGGATAAAAGCAGAGTTCATAAGTGGGAATCGTTCGGGATGCTTTTGGTCCATCTCAATTTCTAGATTGAGACGGGCTAGCTCTTCACGACACCAATATATTGTGTCAACCTTCTTGTGAAGCAGGGGAAGGCCAGGTAGCCAACCAGGGGTCCAATTGAACCATGGAAGCCGGTATGTTGGTCGATCTTTCTCCTTAAGAAATTTGTGCCAAACGGCAGGAGCTGCATCCTCTTTGTAGTCTTCATTGTAGGCGACGGGATAATCCACAGGCTGTACTTGTCCCTTGTCCAGAAATGGCAAGATCTTGGACCAGGTCCCTTTTTTCTCTACTTGCTCGCTCTTCTGGGATTTTGGCCCATGCCTTAGCGTCAAGGGAAACTCATCTCCCTCTTCATAACCAGTTGGAATTGGTGATGGGAAAGCACCGGCTGGACCTTGCCAGAACTTCCACCACCCAACGTTTTTGGGAATATCGTTTGTACCATCACCGCCAAATTCGACAGGACCACGCCGAACCGTGTTTCCAGGCAACCGCATGTCTTGTCCATGAGATCTAACGCTGCGCGAGGACGCCGGTGAGGGACTCCTATCTCTGCCCCTTTTCTCATCTGGTTGATCTGTTCCTGCAGCATATGGTGCATTGGCATTTCCTCGGTATCGGCCATATTTATCGTAGGCGTCGTCATCTGCTGTAGTTGGGGAATCGAGGGTTACGAACCCATTGGTAGTCTCGAGCTGGTTGTTCAAGTCTCCGACAATATTCCTTGCTCCTCCAAAAACCGTATTTCCAACCCCTCCGAGACCCTTGCCCACAAAAGCCAGGCCACCTCCAATATCTGGTACCTTGAATGCCCCTTTGCGGTGGGGATCTTGGGGTTCTTGCTCTAGTTCTCTTTGCGCTTCCTCGCCTATGGCATCTTCGACGGTATGAGGTACTTGGTGAGGATCGCCTGCGCTCACACCCCCACTCTGTGCTCGCATCTCTGCTGCCCTGTTCTCTCTCTGCAGATTCTGGTCCCTTTCTTTCTTAGTAGTCCCTTTACTCTTAGATGTCTTCGCAGCAGTCTTCGCTTCCTTCTCAAGTTGCTTCTTCTGAGCTTTCTTGGCGTCCTTGATGAGGCTCGTCTCTGCACTTTCTAACTTCTTGAACACCTTTTCACGCTGCTTTATCTTATCCAGCAGCTCGTCAAAATTGCGATTAATCCATATATTCCGTATTCCACCAGGGAACACGTCGTAGAGGCCGGCTAAGGCCTCAGAGGTGAGCCATTTCCGCGGTATAGAGCTCACCAAGACCGTCGTCGCGGATGCCCTCAAACGGTGTTCGGCCGACGTCAAGTAATCTTGTCTGACCTTGATAAACACCCGCAGTTCGCTGAAGAAGACTCCACAGACCCAGACAATGACCACGATTGCGAGAATCAGATGAGCCCAATACCGATGTGTGTGGTTCGGCCTGACATTGCCAAATGCCAACTGATCCAGGCCAGTAACATTTGCGTGATTGGAATCGTTGTCGGTATTGTTGCCAAATGATAGTGCGTAATGACCACCCTTGCCACCGATGCTGTTGATGGGTACTAGAATCGGAATGATAACAAAAGCGAGGGGTATGAATATGATGAGGAGGGTTTGGAGGTAACGCAGAAAGAAGTATGCATCGAGCCCGCATTTATTGATGACCTCTCGGTCTCGAAATTGGAATATGGTAAAGAGCCAGCCCCAAGGGGATCTTGGTGGGGGTTCTGTTCGTTCTCGCTCGGGGACTAGGTATGTCTTGGGTTTGCTAGACTAGGTTAGCAAAGGGTTGAATGAAGCTATGGCAGACGAGGGGAGTAAACGTACTATATCCGTGCGAGTTTGTTCTTCAGGGCAAGGAAAAAGAACATCTGAATGGCAAAGACGACCAGCGCGGTGACCAAAGCCGTAAGGAAAGTCACGATGCTGATTCCTTGGGACTTTTGGCCTTGCCCAGTGGCATTAGTTATTGTGGCCAAGGCCGCCGACGAAGTAGCGGTGGCAGACATGATGGGCGATTTGACTACAGAGGTCTATCGAGACATGAGGTGGTGGTGGGTGCTGTATGAGGGTATTGATGTCGATTCTGCGAGGGGCGGGCAGGTGGATGGGGGACCTTTCAGAGAATGGAATGGCCAGGACAATAACGGATTGTTTGCCAAAAGAATGTTTGCGCCAGAAAAGGACGAGGAGGTGAATAACAAAACATAACATATGAATCTCCGCCCTTTGTCTCTGTTTTGGATCTTAATTCGCTGGCTCGACTAGATCTTGGAACAATTAAGGTGGATCGCGCTAAGCAGCACATGACATCAACGGCGTTTCCTTTTGACGGGACTGATTCGATTGGCGCCTAATCCCTGTATTCCATCCCATGTTTCAAGACCGGGGACTCCTGCTTCTAAGCGATGCAACCGCCTGACCCCGCGCTTACTTCGGAAGATATTGACAATCGATTCGCTGTCGCTTACTCAAGGTAAAACAGTATTACTCCGTATAACCGCTGCTCTTCTTAAAAACAACCAGCCAGAGATTGTGAGAAAATTACCTTGAACAAAGGATTTGTCGTTGTAAGCGCCATTGTGCGGCTCAATGTACCCTTTTATAGACTTTCTTTGAATCGGATTGTTGATTTCCACTTTTCCCTTTATTTGCTCCTCGCTGTGTACTCATTCCCTCTTTGTTGTCTATTAATATGTCTGTTCACTTGTGACTTGTATTCCCTTCTAAGATGAAGAATGATCTACTGGTATACGTTTCGAAGAGTTGAGCTTGATAATATACCGTAATGATTTTACTTTGCTCCTAAGGTATAGACGAAGAATAGAGCTAATGCAACCAATAAGATATTTCCACATTATTACTAGTCCAGAGCTGAACAATCAGTCACATGACATGCATTGAAAAGGGGAGACCCCCACATTCTCCAGCATCCAGCAGCCGCCCGGGCATAGGCGACCTCCGCCGGCTAGTGCTTCCTATTTGGACTATTTTGCCGTTTGTACCAAACCACTACAACTTTGAATAAGAATGGGGAAATATATATATATATAACACCGTCTTGAAGCTCCTTTGATTCTGGCTTAATATTTGTAAAGACACAAGGAGCACCGAACGGGCAAGCAGCTTATCATGTCTCACACCATGAAGTCGGTGTTTCTAGGAAGCTTCATCCATAGCAAGCGCTTGGACGAGCTGGAATATCTACATGATACTGCTGTCTTTGTGGATGAGAAGGGCGTCATCGTCGCTATTGAAAAGGATTGTGATTTGAAGAACGCTGAGGAGACGATATGTCCCAAGCTGGGCTGGTCACGTTCAGATGTCACTATTCGGACCGCGGAACCAGGACAATTCTTCTTCCCAGGCTTCATCGGTATACATCTTCTCACTCTACACTCCGAAAGAATAATAGCTAACAAGAAAATCACAGACACTCACATCCACGCCTCCCAATTTCCCAACGCAGGAATATTCGGCAAGACAACCCTCCTGGACTGGCTAAACACCTACACCTTCCCCATGGAAGCCTCGCTCTCCTCGCTGCCCAAGGCCCGGCAAGTCTACACCCGCTGCATCCAGCGCACCCTCTCCCACGGCACAACCACCGCATCCTACTACGCCACCACGGCCGTCGCATCCACCAACCTCCTCGCCGACATATGCCTCTCCCTCGGCCAACGCGCCTTCATCGGCCGCTGCTGCATGGACACCACCCTCTCCCCATCCTACTACCGCGACGCCTCCCCCGCCTCCGCACTAGCCGACACACGCGCCACAATCGCCCACTGCGCGTCCATCGACCCCTCCCGCGCCCTCATCACACCCATCCTAACCCCACGCTTCGCGCCCAGCTGTTCCAGCGAACTCATGCACGGTCTCGGGGCCCTGCACCGCGAAACCAACCTCCCGATCCAGACGCACGTTTCTGAAAACACCAGCGAGATCGCCTTAGTCGCGGAGATGTTCCCGGCCAGTAGGCATTATACCGGTGTGTATGATGACCATGGCTTGCTGACGGAGAAGACGGTGCTAGCGCACGCGGTGCATTTGGGGGAGGATGAGGTGCAGCTGATTGTGGCGCGCAAGGCGAAGATCAGCCATTGTCCGGCGAGCAATAGTGCGATTACGAGTGGGACGGCTAGGGTTAGGTGGTTACTGGATAGGGGGGTTGAGGTGGGGTTGGGGACCGATATGAGTGGGGGGTATTCGCCTAGTATTCTGGAGGCTGTGCGGCAGGCGTCTTTGGTGAGTAGACATGTTGCTATGGGCGGGGATGAGAAGGCTAAGTTGAGTATCGAGGAAGTGCTGTATTTGGGGACAAAAGGGGGTGCGAGGGTTTTGGGGCTAGATGGGAAGATTGGTGGGTTTGAGGTCGGTATGGAGTGGGATGCCCAGCTGATTGGATTGGGGAGTGTGAATGAAGACGG
>QGMI01000455.1:0-29960 GCA_007821535.1 Lachnellula occidentalis
TGAACTTCAAAATCTCTATTCGGAATGAAGGGCCTAATATCTAGGAAGTGCTGGTAATAACACTGTCATATACAATAAATTCTCCACCTTGTTGACTAAACTCGTTGGCATGCCCGGCATGCTGGTTCAAATACGTTATGGATAGATATTTACCAGCAATCATTACAAGAACGTTCGGGATAACTTGTCCCGTTTTGTCCTTGGTTGTGGTTTCAATAGACGTGACAATCCGTATCTAGGCTTCCCCGCCACGTAATGAAACAGAATCTTGACGATAAGTTGCCGCAGGAAAACCATGAGGTGCTGCAGGAGCTTTCTGATGATGAGCAGAGAGAGCTACCTGTCTTGAGTGGGAGGTAGGCATGGATATAGGCCGGGGTGATCCACACAGAAACCTCTAGTGCTGCCAGCCTGAGCTGCGAGAAGTTGACCGTAATCATACGCGAAAAAGAATATGGTATATGCTCCTTCTCAGAAACAACGTTCGCCCATCTTTCAACTTTTATATTCAGGCTCATGCTCTGTCCGCAGGACTGAGAATGTATAACCTGAGAATGATGCTGAATTGAGAGAAAAAGTAAAAGTGAAATGCTTGCAATTATGAGACAATCAACAATGAAAATGCGTTGAAATGCGAGAACATACATTCTTCAGGCTGATATAGATGGCGAGTTGCACAACTTCAACTCTTTCTGCGGAGACTGGCCGCTTTCGAAATGCATCATCTATGTTCTGACATATACAGTAATATTTCAGTCTACAGCTCTTACGACGCCTGAACACAATGCCGAACCCCTTCTATGGGCCTTTGTCGTATTCATTACACTCATCATCTCATCAATCGTTACTCTTTATATGATCTTCTCAACCACAAGTCTGCCCTTCTGGTCGCCGTCTAATGCGAAAAAATCTGCTGTCTCCAGTCGCTTCTTCCATTTAGTGCTTTCGTATCTCGCAAGAATCATGGTCATTCGTAAGACTACACCACTGCTCGATTGGTGTTCGTCAGCCGTGCTGTTCATAGGTGTACATGTCCACCGTCCAAAGGCCCAATTTAATATGTAACGTCCTCCTTCGACCGGTTTCGGGTCTGATTCACCGGTGTTTTCGTCGGGCGAAGGAACTGGGGACGAAGCGGTTAGTACAGCTTTAATGCGATATACCTCGTCCTTCGGTGCCGATTTCAGGAGTTTTGCCAGCTTCGAGGTATCTACTTTCGCGCCGATATCCGCTTCGAATGTAACCGAGAGTACTTCAACCTCACTTTGGTGGGTCTTGGCGTGTTCATGAGTATGATCGTGGTTGTGGTCGTGGCTATCCTCTTTCGCATCGTCTCCCAAACTCCTCGCCAGCGCGCCATCGACACCAAATACCAAACCAACAGGCACCTTGCCTTTGTCGCTTTTCACGGTCGCGACCTGAACCTCCAAGTCGCCTACACGATCCAGACACTCATCCAACCTTCTCTCGTCAACCCCTTCCCATTTGTTTAGAACAATGAGATCCGTGTACCGCGCCTGGATCTTGGCCGTGTAGCTGGTATCCTCATACCCCTTCCAGTTCTCAACATCTATAACAGTAACAACGCCATCCAGCACATAACCACCATTTGTCTCCCTCGCCAGTCGATTGACCTCCATCGCCAACGTGGCCGGGAACGCGCTGCCGCTGGTTTCGACGACGATCCGATCGGGGGTGATGGTGCTGCGGAGCTCTTCCAGGGCAGTATCGAGCTGGCCGACGAGATTGCAGCAGATGCAGCCATTGAGGAGCTCGCGGACGCCGGATATAGAGGACGACGAGGCGAGTTGGCTGTCGATAGCTACATCGCCGAATTCGTTTTTGAGAAGAGCGAGCTTGTACGCCGGGTTTTGGGCGCGGAGTTGGGGAAGTAGATTGAGGAGGAGAGTGGTTTTGCCGGAGCCCAGGAAGCCGGTGATGATGGTTATGGGAATGGGTGCCATGATAAGAAGGGAGACTGGCTTGAAGAGCAAGAGCTTGTCAATATTGAATTAAGCTGTCCCTGCTAGGTGGGGTGAAAGAAGTCTTTCGATATCACTCGCTTATCGGACCCGACCAGCCCCTGTGTTGATCCCCTCTATTTACCCCACCACCGCCTGCTTCTCTTTACGACGACACGGATAGGCACATCAAGACAAGCTTGAGACGACACGAAAATTTCCAGAGCAATCGACAAACGCTGCTGCTGACCATTTTGTTGCTTAGCCAATCCCGCCACGGGTATATCCATGGAATGTACATAGGCTCACTCCTACTGCCGATTAGACCCGGGAAGCATTTCAGGGGCTTTCTTCTCTGAATCCTCTGTGTGCCCATTTTACGCCATAAAACCATTGAAGCGTGTCGCTATCTTCAAATCTCGCTGGGTATGTTTGGCGGATCGGATGAACCATCAAATCATAGCATTTGAACTGAGCCCAATGAACACAGTCTCTATACTGTGTACCAAGTGTTGGCTCTCCAGCTGTCGCATTCGTCGTCATTACCAATCTACTGGATATGGGTCTCAGAATCCAACGTGCTACAAAGTGCGTGTTGTTTCACGATCTGCATGGTACTTATATCTTGATTACTGATGAGTCGTTCTTACAATATCCTCGATTGGGTGTGTATCTCCAAAGCTTTTGGATCATTCGGGCCAAGGAGTATCGATAAAGGAGAAGTCCGAATGTTCTAGCTGTCCACTTCCAAAAGGTTGCCTAGGCAAGCTCGATGTTTTCAGCATAACCAGTGTATCTACAGTACGAACAGTTGGAGATATCATTGCACTTACTGCTGGAAAATACTCGGAAGAGGCTAGAGCTTCGCCTTCGTCCCAACTATCCGGAAGTTCGAAACAACCGTCCGATCACTAGTCAGGCTCAAAATGCGGGACGGCGGGACAAGACGTGAAGCCTAAGATTGTGACAGATTCCATGCGTCCAGTACATCGGTACAACATCCAACTCTTCATTTGGGCTTTGTTTCAAGGATGAACCGAGTTTTTTCGGCTCACTTCTGACTGCCCGCATGCAGTAAGATTAATAAGCTTGGAGAGCGGACATTTTTAGAAATTCGTGCTTCCTTCAATCCTTCTCACTTCAAGCTCGGTACATGGGGAATAACCGCTTCGAAGAAAGGGGGCTAGCTTGCGGCGCTGTTCAGCCCCCCACCAATACTCTGTGCGAAGCCTGTACCAAAAAAATCCTCAGCTAGACACTTTTGACGTGCATTGATTGCATCGCATCACAGCGATGCAGACAGATTAAGGCTATCTGTGGCCTTGTTGCACTGCGTTGAGCAGACTGATTATTGATTGTATGCAGGAAAGTCAAGCCGACTTTAGGAGTTCGTCACGACTCACCATTTCGTGTTGCCCAGGAAAAGTAAGATGTCTAATCATTGAAATCCAAGGGGTTTTTTAATTCTAAGTTGACTTTTGCTAAATCTAAGTTTAAAATCTAAGTTTTCCAGTCTCGTATGCTTAATAATGGGCCTTAATAATAGAGTCATAGTAAGTGCACTTACTATACTACTAGTGCTATCTCCTACCTTACTATCTCCTACCTCACTATCGCCTACCTTACTCACTTAGTGCTTCTACTTGAAAGGATGAAGATATACTCTATTTTTAGCTAGCTATACTAGTATATATATCCTAGTTAAAGTCTAGCTAGGAATCAGCTAGCACATCTATATCTAATAGCTAAGATTCATTTACCCCCTAATTTGCTTCTTCTTCCCTATTTAGCTGCTTTATAGTGCCTACATTTAGCTCACTATAGCTGCATCCTCAAAGTCGTCTATATCCCTAAAAACGTCTTCCTCTATAACCCCTGTATCTCCCCTTACAACCCCTGCATCTAGCGCTCCCCCTATGATCTCTATATCTAGCGCAGCTTCATTATCTAGCTAAGCTATATCTACCTTCTCTAATAGTCTATTAGGAGCAATTGACTACATATAGGCCCTCTCTCTAAGGGTTCTAGGCTCATAGGGGTCTTCCTTATTACCTGCCCCCCTAAGCAGTACTAGCGCCATCGTTAAAAGCTTAGCTAGACTATCATTATTACTAATATCCTACTTAGAATGCCCCCCTCTTAGAATAGCAATTGCTATAATAGATAGCCCTAGATGCTATACTCTAATTATCTATATAGTACTCTTACTAAAAATGGGTCTAGATAACGCTATTCTAGGTCAGGATTATAATTGCGCTAGCGTAGTGCTAGCTAGGGGGGCGTCGGCGTCTCTAATAAGGTTAATTGCATAAGGAAGATTAATAGCTTTATGCTTAAAGAGGCTAGGGTCCTATTAAGTACTCCCTTTCCTATAACCTCTCTTCTTAAGTACTATACTCCCCTTTAGTCTCCCCTTCCCTTTTACTAAGAGGAGGTCTAGAAGGATTTTCCAAGCAGTCTAAGGCGCTATAATGCCTCTATTAAACTACTAATAAAGGTGGATATTAGATAATAGAAGCATCCTAAGATTACGCTATTTTGCCTATATTTTATGGCAATAGGGCAACCCTAAGCTTGATCAGATTAAGCATTTATATGGCAGTAGTAGGAAGATAGTAGTATCATGTAGAAGCTTCAACTTCTCCTTATTAACTAGTAATAAGGCATAGTTGTAGACCTTATTAAGGACTTCCTAGTAAAAAAGGATATTAGTAGCAGTTTTCAGCTTCGTTTTTTGCGCATTAATTAATTCTAAAATCAAGGTATACTAGTCCTTCTAAAAGATGTAGATAGTATTAAAAAATGCCTTATAATTACCTCTACTATTCTATAAGTATGCCTTAATCGTAGTATAACTAGATTCATTACGAGAAGTTATTATATTTCTAAAATACGCAGCTTTATTAACCTAAAAATTCACCTATTCCACCTATTTTTATTAGTAAAAATTATAAAAACACTACGATTTAAAGGCATTACTAACTAGCTTTTCTTGCCATAGTAGCTAGGTCTTTTCATAATATACTATAGTAGTCTTATGCTACTTCCTAAAGGCCTCTAAATTCTTCTTATAGCTTACTAGGGACATAGAATCAAGTACTATAAACTAAGTAAGGTAGAACTCTTAGAAGGCTTCTATCATCTTAAAATGCTTCTTCGTCTTAGTAATAATATTCATATTCATATGCTATTAATAAAGCAGGTAATCTACTATAGGAAAGAGGTTATCAAGGGCATTTAGAAGAGCTAGTTCCCGATCTATAATAAAGCATATAAGCTTTAAGATATTATTTTTAGTAAGAAGTTCCCTAAAAGCACTTATTGCCTAAGTATAATCTTCTTGCTTTTTACTACTTAAAAACGCAACTATAAATTGAGGCATTATATTATTCCTACTAGACCTATAGATATTAAGTAATAGTATATTAAATCGGTTTATCTTATAGGTGTAATCAAGTAGAAGAACATTAGGGTATTACTTAAGTAATTATATGCTTTCTAGGTAAGTAAAGAAGAGGCGTATCACTTGATTTAGGTTGTTAATAGCTATCCTAATCTAATAGAAATAGCCTTGATTTTATAGTATATCAATAAGCTATTAGATAGCTATAGATGCGCTAATAAGGTTCTGCTAATTCTTCTCTCGCAAGTTGTAAATGTTGCTTTTATTAATCCTTAGGCCTAATTCCTTCAGCTTAGAGACAATTATAGTAGGAGCTATTTAGCAGTTTAATAGCCTTATAATATAGTCTGTAGTACTAACTTCTTTAAGGGCATCTCTATAGTATTAGGGATGAGAAGTTGGCTTATTTATGCCTATATGATTATAGAATCCCTATATTACTTGCCCCTTCTATAGACCTCCTAGAAGCTCTTAGGCTTTAATTGCAAATAGATAACTGTATTTGCGAGACCTAGTATAGGCTCTCTATTAACTTAGGTAGAGGCTAGAATTCCTCTAATTTTAAGGCTTTCCCTATTAATCGCAGTAATAAAGAACTCGTCTGCTAATCTTATTAGGCCTCTTAAGGCCTCTACTATCTACTAAGATGATAGTATAACCTCTCTTATATGCATAGGAATTGTAGGCAGCTAGGAGATCTACTATTGATAGGTATATAGTCAATTTGAGGAGGTCCCTAAGTAGGTGCTTATCGCTTGATATAGGAATAGGGGTATCGCTTAAATAGTAGATATCTAGGGAAGCTATAGTAATAGCAAGGTAGGCAGGCAATAATAAGGTAGGCGATAGTAAGGTAGGTAGAGCGATAATAAGGTTGCCTCTACTCTAGAAGGGAAGCTATTAATGTAGTAGCTATACTGCTAGTTAGCATCACAATACTATAACTCTATATTTAGACTGCGAGACCGGAAAACTTAGATTTTAAACTTAGATTTATTAAATCTTGACTTAGAATTAAAAAACCCCAAATCCAACCTGTGGGAATTCCAACCCTTGGGAATCCCTCCCGGCGGCACATGTGAACGTGTTTCGAAACATGGTTAAGCACGGAAGCGAAAACTTTACTAACCAATGATCTTTCATTTTCCCCTTATGATTGCTCAAAAGGGATAAAAGCATTTCACAAAACCCTGCACCTGCTCTGATCCTCCCGTTCTAGCTCAGACTCTACTTCGAAGTACATTAAAATGTACAGCAAAGGGAGCGTTCTCCATAGAAACTTGAAGCGACCCCAAGATCTGCAGGACTGCTGTCGAACTGTTGTAACCCCACCAACATTTTGTCAGCTATACTTCGGTATTATTCGATCCTGGCGAGACGCCATGTAAGTGCCTTTTCCCCCTGCGTCAAAAAAAGGTCCAGACCAAAACTAACTTTGTTTTTAGCGTCATCTGCATGCAATACCATGCACGATTCAGACTGGTCGTTTGCTGCAAGGTTCTTTTTCATATAAGTCTTTAAGCCTTGCTGCTGCTCTTCCTCTTCTGGTCCTCACACAACAGTTGTACTTTCGTTTCTCTGACATCACACTCATTTGTTTGCAGGCGCCATTCCTTCTTTTTCTCTCTGTTGATACAGAGCATTACATTCTTTCAATATAACAATCGAGTCAAGTTACTCTTGTTTGTATTTTTGATTATTATCTGCATTTCAGCTTCGAGGTTATCACAGTTGTCATCAGCAAAACCACATCCTCACTACCACAAGCCACGCACCTGGTGTTATATATCAGAAACAGACATCTAGATCACAGTCAACATGCACTTCTCAAGACCCGCTGTCCTGGCGGCCTTTGCCACTTCTGCTTCAGCATTCCAGGCACCTATGGGCACGTTTTCCGTCAACCATTTTATTCAGTCTGATCCACTTGTCATAGGCCGTATGGATCCTATTGTCAGCCCAGGCGTAGCCTCTGGCCACGTACATGCTGTCCAAGGTGGAAACGGATTTGCCCTCAGCATGACAAGTCAGCAAGCAGTCAACAGCTCAACATGCACAACAGCCTACTTGACGGCAGACAAAAGCAATTACTGGACTCCAGCATTGTATTTCCAGGACCCCACAACAAAGAAACTGGAGGCGGTTGATTTCGGCTACATGAATGTGTACTATTTGTAGGTTACCAAATCCGGTCTATATACACAAATGCTAATATGCTCTCCAGTTTTGACAAGATGGACGCCGATGATAAGATCATCGCCTTCCCTCCTGGTCTCAGAATATTGATTGGCGACCCTAGCCTTCGATCTCCCCCGGTGACCCCAGAACTGATCACCGACTACTCAGACGGCGCTGTGATCCAACCAGTCCAATGGGGCTGCCCAAGAGTAGATACATCAACGCCACTCTACGAAGCTGACTCGGATGGTCTTCATGGGTATGGTATTGGATCAAAGACTTTATTAGCTCAGGGTGTAGGGTTCTCGGACAAGAACTGCGACGGATTATACTCTCCTATGCTTGCGATGATTACACTGCCATCATGCTGGAATAGTGCGACTGATCCCTCTATGGTCACTACAGATAACCCCCAAGGCTACAAATACCTGGACACTTTCAAGAACAAAGGTACAATGACGTACCCAACCAAGGGCGTCTGCCCCACGGGCTTTTCAAAAGTCCCCAGAATGTTCTATGAAGTCTACTGGCAGACGACCGCATTCGCGAGCCGCTGGCAACCGGGCCAAAAGAGCCAACCATTTGTTCTCGCAAATGGTGACCCAACTGGCTATTCCCTCCACGCAGACTTCGTAAGCTTCTAACATTGCCATACATCTTCTCAGTGCTAACAAATAGATAGCTTGCTGGCTGGGACACGGATGTCCTTCAAAACATAATCGACAACTGCAACACCGGCGATGGGGCCACCGATAAATGCCCAGGAGTAGTAGCCAACCCCGCGGGAACCAGATGCAATGTAACCAATGCAATCCCCGAAAACCTCGCCGCCACCGCGCCATTAGACCAGCTGCCAGGTAACAACCCCATTCCAACCGCATGGGGCATTGCACCCTCGGGCGCAACACCACTTGCTGCACCAGCCAGTGGTTCCTCGAGCGCAGCATCCGTGGCCCCTTCCAGTATCGCAGCAAGTTCTTCCACCAGCCTTGCAAAGGCAGCAGTCGCAACACCCGCCTCATCCTCATCAGCATCCACAGCCGCCAGCAGCAGCCCATCCAGCACCGGCTCAGCCGTCGCATCCGGCTGGTCCTACAGCGGCTGTTTCCAAGACGGAAAGACCGAAAGCGACCGCGTCCTCACCGGCATCAGCTTCGCCGACGTCGGCGCCGTCTCCAACACCAACTGCGTAGCCTACTGCGCGCAAGCCGGCTACAGCATGGCGGGCACGGAATACGGCGGTCAATGCTTTTGCGGGAATTCTCTGAGCACGACCACCAAGCTCGCTGATAGTAGCTGCGCTACCCCTTGTGAGGGCGATGCAAGCCAGACTTGTGGCGGGAGTTGGAGCTTGAGTGTGTATTCGAACGCGGCACCAAAGGCGAAGAGGGCAGAGGGGCACTTGAGGAGACATTTGCAGCGAGTCAACATTGTCTAGATGATTTGGTGATGAGTTGCATTTACCTTTCGATTCTTAGATAACGTTTCTTTCTGGCACTTTGCCGTTCTTTTGGGGTGAGAGACTTTGTTTCGAGATGAAATATGGTTGTGGAGACTTGTGTGTTCTTTTTTTCAAGCAAAAAGAAACTCTTCGATTCGTGTATTATTTATCACTTATTTTGGCCTGTCTTCATGGTATAAGAAGGCGAAAATCTTGGGCTTCAGTCCCGCTTACGATCGTTACGACTTTGGTATATGGTATATGGTATAAACAAAATATATTTACGTCAAATGACTAATACCGGACCCTTATTGTTCTAAATGACTGATACCGGACCATTATTAATTTTTATGACTAAGACCGGACTCTCACCAAAAAAGTATAGTATATCCTCAGCTTCCTCTATGTCGCACGCTTCTATATCATACCCTTTAAATGCATTACACGCTTCTGTATTGCACGCTTCTATTGTATCGCACGCTTCTGCTATATTGCACGCTTCTATTATATCGTATGCCTCTACTGCATTATACGCCTCTACTGCATCGCACGCTTCTACTATATCGCATACTTCTGCATCGCATGCTTCATAGTATAGAAGGGTGCGATATAGAAGCGTGCGATATAGAAGTGCGATGTAGATAAAAGTGTATGATGCAGTAATTAATAGAAGCGTGCGGGTAGAGAAAGCTGAGGATATACTTTATTTTTTATAGGGATAATACTTAAGTATAGTGGGGCTATAGCTAAAATAGGTCAAGTCAGTAGGTGAGTCCGGTCTCAGTCGTAAAAATTAATAATGGTCCGGTATCAGTCATTTAGAATTATAAGGGTCCGGTATTAGTCATTTGACGATATATTTATCACTTAGCTAGGTTGCTACTGTCTGTCTGTCTGCCTGTCTGACAAGAGTGACTCTTCTTCTTTATAGTCTCGATACCCGAGACGGTCCCCTCGTCTTGCCTCCAAGATCGCCTACGCACTTCGGATTCGAAGTCGAGATTCAGATATAGGCATAGAGACAGCCGTGCGCGACGATGCTATCTATCAGTCAAAATCTCTGGATTTCCTCTGCGGCGTGCGTGCGTATGACCAACCTCCCAGATATCACTCTCCTGCTTCAGTCCTAAAAGCTGAACGTATGAATTTATAATCAGGCTTCCCGTTACGAGTGCATGGGTAGAGAGGGCAACAAAGCTAGAAAGCTGGACAGCTCGGCGTCGATATAAAATTGCGACTGCTGCTTGGCTTCATATTGGAATGAGAAGGGGGTGCGATGTAGGGCATATTCGAGGATGTTAAGAGCGGTATGTAGACAAGCGTACTTGACGCGTGAGGAGAAATCTGATGAGTTGTGTCTCGACGAGTCGGTGTGTAAACTTCTCGTAAGCCACGTGGGTTGCCTCCATTCGTTCTCCAGTATGCCAGGTTCATCGACTGGGTGGAGACGAGATTCTGCCATTTAGAAAAGACTTCCTACCAAGCAGGTTCTTAGCCGACTTCGACATAGTGGCACATATTAAGGCTGCGGTTCAGGGGTTCTAGAAGAAGGATATAAAACCAGGAATTGTTTTAAGGGATTTCGAGGCTGTTAAGATACGTGGGATATGTACGTAGGTAAAGACGGACAAAGTATAGCAGAGTACCAGAAAGAATTTCGAACGGGGTTAGGCAAGCTCCAACCTCGAAATGTGATATTGATGTTGAAGAAGAAGTGGATCATTGGGTCCAATAGTGCAGCGAGCGAGTTGGTGGATGAGGACAACGGTTATTTCAGAAGAAGAGAGTGAATAGAGGGGAAAAAAAAACATTTGCTGTCATTTACTAATTTTTCGTTCGCGAGACGCGATGAACTTACCGGTTGATGATCCTTTTTTTCAGAATGGTAAACCCTAGGTTGTACCTGAAAGCTTTTCTCAATATGCATCGGATAAGTTATGTACTTTGACTTGAACGAGGTGTGCGCGAAGTGTTGGAAGACAGTAAAGCAATGCAAGTGCTGAGCGTTTGGTCTTGGGTCGACTTTGAGCGTGGAGGGTCGATAATTAATACACGGGAAGGAAAGAAGGAAGAGTTTGTGACACTTCTTGGAGCGGAGATTGAGACGTGAATGGATCGTACTTTCCTCTATCACTGATACGCAAAGCTCAAAGACAGACCACCTTCTGAGCTTCAGGTCGCAATTTCTGACATAGCTGTTTGAAAGACCGTACGTAATTCAAAAACTATCGCTCTAAACACTCCCCTCTGAAGAGATATGTACTTACGGTCTCCCTCGAACACAATTTTGTTCCCTTCTAATGCCAAAGTAGTCATCGCAAAATCGTAATCACGTTGTCTGCCTCAATTGGCAGCCGGGGTGGCAATCTTAGGGGCCTTGCAGTACACCTTATGTCTCGCAATCCAATCCTTCTTCTGGCAGTCCTTTCCACAGTAGAAAATAGACTTGCATCGAGCACAGGAATTGAGGTCCGTCCGCTTGGAGAATTGGCATTTGACTGATAATGGGCACTGCTCAACACTAATCAGCAAATGTCTACACTGGCTGGTATACGATGCGAGAAATAGAAAATATTCACATCGAAATGCGAGCAGATCATCTGGTTAGGTGCACCTCTTGTGCGCCACTCAACCGCTTTTTCGAAATCACCTTTCACCTCGAAGAGTCGACCGAGACTGTCTCGCGTGCAAGCCGTGTCAAAGTTGAAGCTCACTACTTCACAGTCAGTAACCAGCAGCAGATTGTTTCTTCTTCACCTCATATCAAATACATTACTGACATTCTCGTGCAGCAGCAGCCAGCTCCAGCTGCTCTTGTGCTTCGTCCAGCCTGCCCATCTTGGTATAGAGCTCGCCCAATCCGTTTCTGGTGATAGCCACGGCAATTGGGTTATCGATGCTACTGCTGAGCTTTAACTCGAGTGCCTCGAGATGTAGGGCTTCTGCACCGACGAAGTTGCCGGCTCGCTCGAGCTGGATGGCTTGATTGTTAAGGGGCGCCGCTAACATGAACTCCATAATGTCAGGTTGGATGCAGGAATTCGACAATTGGCTGTGACAGAGAGATATTTGCAAGAGTGCGATGGGAGGCGATCCGATTGAAGAGTATGGGTGGCTGTGGGTAATCAATCCGGCTCTGTGGTATTGCGGTGAAGAATTCCCAGCGACAGCACAGCCGTAAGATATCTTCCTGGACGACGCGCATTGACACAAAACTACGCGACCACACGTGATTGGAGTTGCCTTTTCCGGGTTTCAATGTGGTCTCGGATCACCCTGTGGCCGGCCTGATTTATCGATATGCAACAAAAAACTCGAAAGCATACTGCATCACGTGGATTCGAAACAGTTGATTGGAAGTGGGCGTGCTACGCGGTTGGTGAGATCTACTTGCACATTGCAGTATGATAGAGAGGAAGTAGAGTGGATTGTTAAATGAAGTCTTGGCTTATACAAAGTAAGTTTGAGTGAGTTATAGAGGAGAAGGGGGAATTGTGGTGGCTTACTCGGAATGCATGATCCGGGCTATCGTAGGATTATTCATATATATGTCTGAAACATGGTTGTATATGATAGATATTGCTCTTTAGGTGTCATGTCATGAATAGCCCGTCACGTATACCGATATATCCTTTCCTCTTTCCAAAGTCCGACGCTCATTTACTCACTATTAATCTCTACCCACTTGCATACAAACCATACAAACCTCAAGGCAGATTCCTCGTAGAGCTCTTGTACAAACACTCCAGTGTCCATTCTCAAGCAAGCCCCTACCAGAAACGCCACGATCATCCTCTGCAACATACTTCAGCGATGTGGAACTCTTTTGTGTATGAAATCCCCCGCAAATCCCCTCATCTCTCATTTTCATTTTGGATCACCAACCTCATCAATATATCCAGTAAAACACTTAACATCAACATCTTTACCGTACCTAAATGTCAGCCACTGCCAATCCAAGCCTTGTTGCCGAGCTGGCTAGTCAAAATGAGCCCGTACCTCTCCTTCAGACGTCTACCTTGAGTTCAAGAACCTCCAATATTCAAGTAGGACCGTTGCAGCAAACCATCAATCAAACCCTACTTTCCCACTTTCTTTTGCCCTGGATTATTTCTTTATAGAGTTTGCTCAAGGAAATCATCATTATCCACCACACTGGTCCGCGTCTTCTAATTCGGACTCCGGAGCATTAGCCAGCAGTTCCTATCGGGGATTATAGACTGTGGTGCTTCTCAGTCCACGGACGCTTTGGTAAAGGACGCAAAACCTCGAAGAAAGGCTTGCCAGCTCATGCTGGGGTATTTTCAACCTGAACCGATAGTCTCGAGCAGAGTACCGCAATTTTTCTCATATCTTGCAAACTCATCTGACCTTACAACACTGACTTGGAAACAACTCCGTAGACCCAACGTGCGTGACCTCTCACGCCATCTATTAGGAGTGATCCGCGAATCTGGTACTCGTTCCAGGAGCGGAGATGATGGATCACACACTGCATACCTGGGTACGTGGAAAAGCAATCCACCCATGCAAAATCCCACGCCCTACCTACTCGCTAAGGCACAAGTATGTGTAAAATCAAGCGCAAACTGCGTGGCTAACCAATGATACCGAGGTAGGAAGGCTTCGTTTCAATATGCTCGGAATAGTTCCCACCCAGTTTCCAAACCGAGTATGGCGTTGAGCGGGCCTCGCCCCGAACAAACAACTGGCCCCCACCTTCTCTCCCGTCCCTCCCCCTCCCATCTAATCAGATTCATCTTATCAGATCCGCCCAACCAATCGATCACGTAACAAGTGCCTCCGATCATTTCCGAGCAGCGAATGGCATGCGGCCGTTCTCGCAAGCTTGAACCCTCGGCCTACACTACAGCTTGACCTGGCAGCGCACCGGAAGGATTGCGCGTGAATTTGGGAAGAATTGATGGGTCGTAGGGCGGCAAGTGGAGACGACCGCGTTCGTTATCTGATCATGTCCATGCGTGTGCCAAGGCGCCAAAATGCCCAGCCGCTGCTAGTTTTTCTCCAGAACCAAAGTGAACGTGGGTAGAGCAAAGCTTACCTACTCTTGACAACTTGACACCAATGTAACCTTTAGAAGGCGCTTCTCTTACGCATCGAAGATACAGCCACGTGAAGCTAGTGTGCAATCCATCATAAGTGGAGTGGCGCCCTCCAGCAGCTAGAAACTCTTCAAGGCAAAATCGGCATCGTCATGATCTAATCTAATCAAATCAGATGTTGATTCCCCCCGTCAGGTTATCAGATGGTGGAGAAGGCTCCGATTCTCCCTCCTACTCCTAAAAGTCTTTGAGGCTCATGCCCTCTTTTGATTTGCCAGTCGGCCCCGCTAGTTTGAAGATGCCTAACTGGGATAAGAACTACAATAGCTATCAGCTATTCCATGCAGCCAAGTGGATTCCGCAGAGGAAACACCCCATCTCATCACATCTCCCAAACCCTTGAGCATTCGCCGCCCTAGCCAACGGCCCGAATTTGGGTTACATTACTGTAATAAAGACTTCACCCTCCCAACTCATACATATCGTCCATGTTTATACACCCCGTCGACATCCATTGATCCAACCTACTTGCAACGAGTCAAGAGTGACACTCAAGATGAAGTTCTTCGACAAACATAGCAAAACACCCGGAACCGAGGTTGCTACTAGCAATGTAGCAGCTCCTGAGAGTGATATTGAAGACAAGCATGTTTCAACCACAGATGGTCCCGATGTGCCCTCGGGCGGGGTCTTGCCAGACCAGGACGTTCAGGACGGTGTTAAGAAGGCTCAAGCTATCACACTCAGCTGGACAAAGAAGGAGTTGATTGTTGCTTATGCTTGGTGAGCAGAACCTCTTTTGCATTCGAGACTCAATGAACTAGAGCTGACGTGCGACCAACCAGTGTGTTACTAGTCTTCTTTGTGAATTCCATGCAGCAGCAGATCCAGAACAACCTGGGTGTCTATGTCACCTCAGCCTTCCTCTCGCTTCCGTTGTATGGAACAACCTCAATCGTTTCCGGGATTGTGGGAGGTGTAATCAAGCTTCCAGCCGCCAAGTTCATTGATCTCATTGGACGTGCGGAGGGGTTCGCAATCTTTACCTTGCTTGCTACTATGGGTGGGACCCTACCGAGTCTTCAACGATAGGAGCAATTGCTAATCGTGGATCAGGTCTTGTTATGATGGCTGCTTGCGGCAACGTCGAGACATACGCTGCTGCCCAGGTAAGGAACTACGAGAAGTCTTCACACGTCACATTCTGATGGTTTTAGGTCTTCTATTGGGTTGGATTTAATGGGATGGCATACGTCCTAGATGTCTTCCTCGCGGACACTTCAAGCTTGAAAAATCGGGCATTATGGTTTTCGTTCTCAACTGCGCCATACATCGCCACCACTTTCATTGGTCCACCGGCCGCATCCTCCATCTACAAGACAAGTGGCTGGCCATGGGGTTTTGGCATGTTTGCTATCATTACACCATTCATGACACTCCCAATTCTTTACGTCCTGTACAACAACCAGCGCAAGGCAGCCAAACAAGGCGTCCTTGTCAAGGAGAAGAGTGGACGAACTTGGGTGCAAAGCGTCGTTTACTACTTCTGGGAGTTTGACGGTGAGTGTACTCGCGAACACCTGATCGAAATCCACTGACCAAAGGGACGTAGTCATTGGCCTACTCCTTATCATTGCAGGTTTCTCGCTTTTCCTCCTCCCCTTCTCCCTCGCCTCCTACCAATACAACACATGGGGCTCTGCAACGATCATCGCCATGCTTGTCGTTGGACTCCTATGCATATTCGCCTTCCCTTTCTATGAGAGGTATTTGTCTGTCAAATCGTTCATCCCGTTCCACCTCCTCACCGACCGCTCTGTGCTAGGCGCCTGTCTGCTCTCAGGCTGTCTCTTCATCTCATTCTACCTCTGGGATTCCACCTTTAATAGTTACCTGCAAGCTGTTCACGGCCTTTCCATCACCAATGCCGGTTACGTCTACAACATCTACAGCATCGGCTCTTGCTTCTGGGGCATAGTGGTCGGTATCGCTATCCGCGTCTCCGGTCGTTTCAAATGGATCGCCCTCGCTTCCCTATGTCTTCAAATCCTTGGTGTTGGTCTCATGATTCATTTCCGTCAACCAAGTCAAGGCATCGGCTACGTGATCATGTGTCAGATCTTCATTGCTTTTGGAGGCGGTGCGCTTGTTATTTGCGAGGATATGGCAGTCATGGCCGCTGCTCCTCAGGAGAACGTCGCTTCCATGCTTGCACTTATCGGACTCTTCACCTCTGTTGGTGGCTCGATCGGTCAAGCTATCTCGGGCGCCATTTACACGAATAAATTCCCTGCTGCATTGGACAGAGCGCTTCCCGGCAACGCGACGTTGAACGCGCTGTTGTATGGCAGTTTGACTGAACAGCTGTTATTTCCGATTGGCAGCCCCGAAAGAACGGCGGTCATCTATGCGTACGCCGATGCACAGTGGTACTTGACGATTGTAGGGACCGTGTTCCTGGTTCCATGCTTTGTATTCATTATTATCTGGAAGGACTTCAAGGTCAAGGATCTTCGGAAGGTGAAGGGTCTCGCTGCTTAGATGGTGGAGAGGGGTTTGTATATACGATTTAATGGATAGAGACGACTAGAAGCTGGATGATATCATAGTGTATTAGATGATTGTTAATATAAGGTTCATTACAACAAGAAACGATACATTAAGCCCCGATTATGGGTCAAATCAACCACTTCTGCTTGCGATTTAATATATGCTTACCAGAACCAGCATTATTGAAAAATAAATTCAACGAAAAGTGTGTTTCTATGGAAAAAGCCGTTGGAACCCCACCCATTTATATTTATAGAGATCGGCCGGGAAAATATGCACGTGCTCCGTCGTAAGCCGCGACGTTATACCCAATTTACATGTGAATGATCTCATAGCCATTCCACTCACCACGTTTAATATTTTCTCTCGAACTTGTCGTTGCTTCACTTAATGCCGCTGCCGAATGCTCGACCTTACTTCAGCGCAGAGCAATGACTGAACCAGCGCCCAGGAGCTTCAGAAACCCCCCAGAAGCAGCCCGAGATGCCTGAGCCTCTCAAGCCTTCACAACCACAATCGCACAGCCAAAACCTCCGCGACGATGCCCTCCGCCGTCTCTCGCGGTCGCCTCATCCCTACCATAGACAGAAAGTCGAAATCCCGCATGCCGCGGAAAGATTCAGCTCCTATGCACCGCCTACGCAATCGCCCCTGCGCTCGAGACACAATACAGATGATGAGGACCAATACATCGGAGCCTACTCACCGGGCTATAATGCGTCTACGAATAGCGAGAGTGGGACGGAGGCGGACGACGAGCATTTCTTAAAGGGACTGCCTGCGCCGAAGATCAGGCCTCACAAGGGCCTCAGAGGGTTGGATGGAGGTTTGTCTGGCTCGCCGAGTCCCCTTCTGTCGCCCGCTATACTGGATGGTGATACGCCGAAAGAGGAATACTTGAGGCGAGCGACACTGCCGATCACCAGTCTGAAAGAGTCGGATGCGCAGAAAAACGCGGAGAAGTTGAGGCATAAGCGGAGGGTGGAGGTCATTAGGAGGGTTACGGAAGCTGGGATTCTGGCTGCTGTTGGTGGGCTGCTGTGTCTCAATCCTGAAGTACGGCAGCTCATATGGCTATGGAGAAGGGGTATGTTCCTAGCTTTGAGCCCTCGAATGTAGCTAATCAATATAGAATTGGCTTGTCAGTCCGTCCTTGTGGTTTCTCTCATATCCATCTACCCATTCCGATTACTACGGCATATAAACCCTGCGCAACCATGGAAGAGACCGTTCCCAATAACAATACCTGCGGCTTTCGATCCAGCGTCTCTGCTCTACCCACCTATCATTACTATGCTCGTCTCCCTAGTACTCTCTACAAGCAACCCCATTGGCGTTTTGCCAAGCATTACTCTGGCCATATCTTCGCTTCCACGTCAATTGCTACCTTCTTTGGGTAGCTTAGAAAGTTCCAATATGTTCCATTGGTTTATTTCCTGTCTCCCCATACTCGTACCGAAGCTCCAGCCTGTGTCGAGAATAATGGAGGCCTCACTTGAAGATTTTGGAGTGGACTATGAAGTTTTGGTGGTGTTACAACCACTACACCTTGCGATGTGTGATACATTGCAGTACCTAACTACCACAAGCCTGCTTCCTGCAGAGCTGCAACTATTATCAGTAGCGTTGATACAATTATTGCTACTGGCATCATCGCCCCAAGCTGTTATCCTGAAAGCTGTTATTTGGGGGACCGGAATTGGAATATTGGTCACTTGCACACACGTGCTTAGATGGGGTATAGCACTTGCTCGGGTTCCAAAATGGCGTTTCAGGCGAGCTGGCAATCCAGGAAAGCCAAGCCAAAACTGGACAAAGCACACTCAGAAATCATCTTTACTTGGGGCACTAGGATCTTCTCTCTTCACAAAAGACTCAGCAGTCAGTGATTCGAGCGACGAGGACGACCCGAAACGATGGACTAGACGCTCTTCTACGCTTCGAATGAAAACTCGAGCCACCATCTCGGAGCATAATGGGGCGGCCGAGAATGGCTCAGTGTCCGCTATTGATCCAAGGTCGAAAGATCAGTTCATGAACAGCGAATTATCCTTCGCAGCACACAGGCAGAGGAGGCATTCTCTACCTACAGCAGTCAACCTACCTTCAAAATCGAGTAAAAGGACACCATCAGGTCGTAGGAAACGATCTGCTTCCTCGAGCGTTCAGTCATTCTTCGTTCTCACACAGGCTCAAGCTAGTCTTCGGAAGTGGCTCTATGCGGGCTACGTCTATGTCTGTGTACTGGCTATCATTCTCGTTGGAGTAAGAGAATATGTCCAGCGCTATGCACTGCATGGACATGAACCGCTAGGTTGGGCATTAGGCTACCTCTTTGGAGACCTTCCATGGTTCAGAATGGAAGTCGTCAAGGCGAATCTCCAAAGATGGATTCCCCTTCCTCCCCGGAGCGAGGATGATAAAGCATCCTGCCATCTGGGCTGGGTCGAGCACTTACGGCACTCCTCTTTTGGAGAAGCCAATACCCGCTTGATACTCTGCGGCTATTGGCTAGGAATAATCATCGTCGGCCTCCTGATAGTCTTTCGCCTATCAGCCGTCTACGAAGTCGACACCCGACGCAAAGTATTCCACTTCATGATGGTCGCCATGCTCCTCCCCGCAACCTTTGTCGACCCCGCCTTCGCCGCCCTAGCACTAAGTCTCATGCTCGCCATCTTCCTCCTCCTCGACCTCTTCCGCGCCACCCAGCTCCCACCATTATCGAAACACCTGGCCTATTTCCTAACCCCCTATGTAGACGGTCGGGACCTCAAAGGCCCCGTAGTCATCTCCCACATCTTCCTCCTCATCGGCTGCGCCATCCCGCTCTGGCTCTCCCTCGGCTCCCTCCCCCGCAATCCCTCCAGCTCCACGTCGGCTGGGAAGTGCCCACGCGCGAAGTCAGCATGGTCAGCGGCGTCATCTGCGTCGGCATGGGCGACGCAGCCGCCTCGCTCATCGGGCGGCGTTACGGCCGCCGCAAATGGGTCTGGGGCGGCGGGAAAAGCATCGAAGGCAGCATCGCCTTTGCTACCGCCGTCACCCTCACGCTGGTGCTGGCTAAATCCTGGATCAGAATCGGTGGCTGGCAGGCTAATAATAACGATGGCTGGTTCGTGACGGTGGGTAAAGCCGGCGTCGCGGCGTGGGTTGCTAGTCTTACGGAAGCGGTGCTGACGGGCGGGAATGATAATGTGGTTGTTCCTGTCGTGCTCTGGCTTAGTGTCAAAGGCTTGGATATCTAGAAGGATGGATGGGCGGGCTTGGGCTCTGTCTGTGGGGGACTTGATGTGTGTGTATGTATGACTGTTTGACGATGTTATGCGGTGTTGTACGGGTTATATATGACAGACATGTCGGCGTTGGGCATTTGCATAGCGTGCTCCTACTATAATAGATATACGATATGATTTTTCAAACCTCACATGCTTACGTTCAACACCAATTTTCTCCGGGAGGCTTCTTTCTTTCAAAGCTTCTCCCTCCTTGTGTCTTCACTGTTCCCCGTGCGTGGCAATCACAGACACCTAGGTACCTACCTCATACCAGCCTACTCAATACAGTAGACTTCTCACCCCCCATCCATCCATTGTATATCCCAAAACCCTATCTGTCACTCACTCACTCACGGCTACGAGTAAACAAAGCTCCGTATGAAGCTTTGAATGAAACTTATTATATGATGTGATGTGATATAGATGGGATTGGAACATACAAAGCTATGATAGATACCACTCACCCTATTCATTACCTTGTAAAAGACTGGAAGTGTATTATTGTCAGTATGTAGTACGATCTACGGATTTTGTATTTGCAGCTTGGCGTTGGCCGGCCTGGCAAACAAATAAAGGTGCGAGTCGACTGACTGTGCGGAGTATAGTATAGGTATTTCGGCTGGTTATGCTATGCAAGGGAGGTGAGATGCATGCGCTAGTGTCTGGAAGAGGGGATGGATGGGGATGAGATGTAAACCTCATTCGTGATGAGATGAGGAGGGTATGTACATATGGTATATATGTATGTATGTTTGGCCTGTGTGCATGAATGCGTACTGTACCGAGAGAAGGAGAGTAGGCAAGGAATGACCTTTCTGCTAAAGCGTCAAGTAAACTTCTGAGGAGCGGAGCGTCCGGTGCGGTGCAGTGTTGGTTTTGGATGACTAGCTAGTGTGTGGATAGCCTGGGCGGGTGTCGCGAAATGTCTGATGTCTGATTCTGGCAGAGGGGATATACGCGTATATGTAGGATGAGGTAGGCGCGCCTACGCTTTCTTCTCCACTTTCTTTCTAGAGCGCAGATGCGGGGGGAGGGGATGAAGAAAAGTAGTTTACGATGAAGCAAGCAGTGGCGCGAGAAGTGGAGGTGGAGGGAGGATGAAAGGCAGGCGAGGACTGACTGGACTGGACTGGGCTGGAATGGAATGGAATGAATGAATCTTCCCCTGTAGCCGAGGTGCGATGGGGTTGAGGTGGGTGAAAGGAGATATTGGAGTTATTTATAAAAGAAACTTTAATAATAAATGGCTTTCCTGTACCGGGATGCTTGCTTACCTTGCTTACACAACAGCTGTTACGAAGTAAGATGCGCAATTTTTACTTCGGTATATGTATGCGGGGTAGCTTCACCGGCATTCAACATCCGTGGGT
Source organism: Lachnellula occidentalis (assembly GCA_007821535.1). Classification (NCBI taxonomy): domain Eukaryota; kingdom Fungi; phylum Ascomycota; class Leotiomycetes; order Helotiales; family Lachnaceae; genus Lachnellula; species Lachnellula occidentalis. The sequence continues at coordinate 21,245 of QGMI01000455.1, forward strand.
ATATAGCCTGCCCACCTGTTGTGAATTGACTATATCACGCCACGTATATTTCCAAAAACATGTACATGACGTATAAAGAGGCATCCATGTGCTATCAGGCCACTCAGTCTCACCACCCCTCCATCACATGGAGCAAACAGTCACTGCCTACAATAAAAATAGAAAAGCATATATGCCCGGGTTCCGCCCCTCCTTGGGTATTTTAACATCAATCAATCAATAAACACTGAAGCCAATTGACCAATTCAAACAAACACAAATCGAAACCAAAACTCACCAAGCATGGCAACCAACGGAACCACAGAGACTGCCCCGGAATTCCTCTACCACATCAAACGCACCATCACCGACTACCACGCCGACAAGTCCGGCGCAACCCGCACAACCGACATCCTAGGAACCTTTACGGATCTGAAAGCCGCAAAGGCCGCCGCATACTCAGCTCTCGCCTCGGAAGGATACGTCAAAGATGACTTTGCGGTCTACGAAGATAACACACAAAGCGAGCCAGAGAACTGGAAGCACGGAGACGGCGTCCTGGTCTTTGCAAAAGCACCCGCGGGCCAGGAATTTGACGTCCGCTTGGACACGAAGCCGAATGTCTTGAATTTCAAAGGCAATGCTTCGGGAGAGGTTGAAGGGTTTCTGCACTATGGCAAGTTCCCTTTCTCTTACCTCGTACATGCAGAAAGATCAGACAGGGACCCCGTAGGCTAATAAGAAACAGTCCTTCAAACAACGATAAACTACAACAACGACCGCATCGGCGGCATCCAGACCACCGAAGTCGAAGGCACGTATCCATCGCGTGCAGCCGCCTACGCCGCCGCGCACTCGGTGCTGATCGACGACGAGGTAACGAAATCGTCGTTTGCGGAATACGTCGAGAAGGAGGCATTCCAGGGCGACTGGCCGTATGGGGATGAGGTGTTTGTGCATGCGGTGGCGGAGACGGGGGAGAACTTCCTGGTGGCTGTCAAGGCGCAGCCGCATGCGCATGCACATCATAAGTGCGGACACCATGGGGGAGGGAAGTGTGAGTGCGCGTGTAAGCATACGGAGGGGGGGTGTAAGAGTAAGGCTTGTAAGCATGAGGATTGTGAGTGCAAGTGAGTGAAGTTGGGGTATTGGGGGTATGGAAGAACTGGGATAGGAGCAACTTTGCTGGGTTAGGTTGGGTTGGGTTGGATACATAGGCGACGCATGGAAAGTAAAAAGGAGAGGCGTAAGGTGGGAATAGGAGTGAAAATGGAATGGATGACTGTAATAATATGTGAGAATGGCATGACCTAAAGATGGGATATGTACATACATATGTACCCCACACTACATCTCAGTGAAAAAGCAGTGCAGCATCTCGTCTCACCCCACGCCTCTGTCTGCTGACTTGCCATGTGATGCTCCACCATCCATCCAGCCGTACCGCGACTTGCGATTGGAGGCAAAGAGGAAGCAAGATATCGATAGAGCTCGGCGTCTGAAGGAAGAATGTACATATGGCGGGGTGCGGTGCGGGAGGGAGCACCAGATCTATCTGGTCTGGGTATCTTGTACGGAGGTATCTCAGCTTCCATCTCAGCGGCTGATCCGGATGCCATCGGAGTACAATGGAAGCCACATCTACAAAGCCACATCTACATTTGGAATACGAACAGGTCATCAGATGTCGTGACACCTGTCCAGCTGGTACAGCACTCGGAGTATATGTCGGAAGCATGCCAGGTCAGCAATAATATCATACCGGTATCATACCATGGCATACATGGCATGACGATAGCAATAATTAGTAACATTGCGTATTAAAGATTGATATCATCAATAATAACATAACAATTCCTAAGGAAGGATGGAGATGGAGTTATCGTGCAATGACAATTGATACAGTAATAATGTGGCTGTTGGGTGGAATTACTAAATAGGAGAGTGACGTGTGACATGCCGACGGCTTCCCTGATCCGGAAGCTGTAAGAGAGCGCGGGGGAGATGGAGGGGGGGATATGAAGGGGCATTTGAAGGGAGGTGCATGTGGCACTCGGAGGCGGAGCTGATCACCTTCCGTCAATACCCTTCTCCATCCATCATCCATGGGCCATGGGCCCCGGCCATTGATCATCAAGCCATCATCAAGCCATCCCATCAAATCCCATCCGAGTCTGACTTCCGAACCTGACCCTGATTCTGCCCTGCTTCTACATGCCTGACTCACATCAATTCTGGCAAATTCCAGCATTTCTACAAATACGTAAGTGCTTATAAGATATCCTATTATCCCGACCCAAAGTAAACCAAGGTAATATGATACCGAGCCTCGTGCGGCCCCAAACCAAAAGCATATAAGTGTTGAGTGCCACCCAAATTTCCCTACCGTATTTAACACTTTTGCATTGCTCTTTTGATGAGGTGAGGCTTTTTCGTCTTCTTCTCCGTCGCACCAACCAATTTCGGTCCTTTGAAACGTTGTCGGACCGACCGAGTAAGATTGAGGCCCGGACCAGATCAGAGAACAACGAAGCAAAGCCCAACTGCACACACAACACAGCAGTAGCAACAGCAAAGCAAAGCAAAGCAAACAGTCTTATTTTTTTGAGGGATTACTATTTTTTATTTACTAATATACACCTACCTCCCCACCATCTCGCTCGCACCCAAGATTCGTTTTCCATCTATCGATTAGAAAAAAAAAAACCGCAAATCAACACAGAAAGTCAACAAACATGTCGGCTCAATACTCATCATCCTCAACCGCTTGCCACCACCACTCATCGCAAGCACAACACTACCTACTCTCGCAATCCACCACCACCACCACATCCACTTCCACTTCCAGCAATACCACCACCACCACCAATAGCAATACTAATAATAATCACACGGCTACGCCTAGAGAAGGACAAGAGGGATCCTGGACACTACCCTACGCAATCGAAGACGAAGATCTAGTGTTTGACGGCAAGCCGTTGAATCTGCTGTACGAGGAGAATAGGGAGTGCGAGACACGTGATATGGGGGAGATGAGGGGGAGGGGGAGGAGTAGGAAGAAGTGAAGATGAAGATGCTGAGGTTTTTTGGAATGGATGGAGAAGGAGATTGTACGATCGATTACAAAGTCCTACGAGGCTTCCGGGTTTTTTTGCGTCAATGTTGTTTGTTGATTCGGCGTGGCGTGGCGACGGGACGTGGCATTATGTATGCGATGCGATGCCATGTCACGGGCGAGAGATGCCGATCTGGGCAGGTCGTTTTGCGTGGGGTTTTGGGAAGAGGAGGTGAGGTCCGGAAAGGAGTCAGGGGTTAGTTATTGGGACAAGTCATGGTAAGGTGGGGTTCGGTTGTCGTTGTTCAGGAGCGAGTAATTACTGCATGGAAGGGAATGGGATGAGATGGAATAGAATAGATTTATTTGGAAGGATGGATGGATGATTTATAGATGGTTGGTTGGGCGTGCATGCGAAGGATAGACAGACCTATGAAACGACCTAGGTATGGTTTTGCATTTGCATTTGGAGTATGGGGCGGCATGGCGTCTAGTTTATACCCATTGATTGCTATTTCACTTGATGAACAGACTCACATATAAAACCACATTTATATCATATTCAATTCATGTGAATCCACTCCTTCAAACCTCATTACCATCCTCGTCATACAAATATACACTTCATCCCTACTAACTACACCTCAAAGTCTCTTCTCCACCGTCTTCCAGTTCACCACATCCCACACCGCGCTAAAGTACTCGGCCTTGCGGTTCTGGTACTGCAGATAGTACGCATGCTCCCAGGCATCGATGCCCAACAGCGGCTTGTACTTGCCGACCACCGGGTCCTGGTTGGCGTAGGTGCGGATCTGCACCTGCCCCGTCTCGGTGTCCTTGACGAGCCAGGCCCAGCCGCTGCCTTGGATGCCGGCGAGTGCGGTGTTAAATTTGGTTTTGAAGGAGGAGAGGGAGCCGTAGGAGGTTTCGATTGCTGTCTTTAAGTTTGATTGTCAGAATAGGACTCGTGAGGAGTTTAGACAATGTAATAATAACAATAAAAAACGGCATTTGAGATTTATGAGGTGGTCTGATCCAGGGACGAGGAATGAAGGGAAGAAACATACCTTCAATTGCCCACCCGGCTCTCCACCACCGCCGTTCTTGCTCGGAGCCAGGTTCTCCCAGAACAGCGTATGGTTGATATGCCCACCACCATTAAAGTTAATCACCGGCTGCAGCGCAATCTGAGCCGCGATATCCTGCTTCGACTCCGCAGCCTGCAGCTGTTCCGTCGCCGTGTTGAAGCTGTTGACGTATGTCTGGTGGTGGTTCTTGTGGTGTAGCTCCATGATCTTGCCCGAGATGGACGGTTCCAACGCTCCGTAGTCATCTGGACCTCGTTAGCCAGAAGTTGGGGTATAAGGAATTGTAGAGGGATGAATGGGCACGTACAAGGCAGGTCGGGGAGAGTGGCCTTTCCACGCACGAAGCTGGTGCTTGTGGCAGAAGCAGCTCTCTTAGCTCCAGCTCCAGCTCTCAGCGTCGAGCGAGCAGCTGTGCTTGTGCGGAAAAGTGTAGCAGACATGGTTATTTTTATCAATCAATAACTTGTTCAAGAGTTGGAGCTTGTCGTATGTTATGGAGGGACAAGCAGTGGATGGGATGGATGGATGGTTAATATCTGTACAGTAACAGCTTCGTATACCCGAATTCACCGAAAATAAACATCACATCATACAGCGATGCAACTAACTAGTATCAATCCGCCATTTTTGGCAAGAATCCCACTTCGCGAGAATATCACTTTTTTAAGATCGATTTTTACGTACTGCGATTATAATAACTTAATACTAATATATCTAAATATTAAAGTGAGTAGCTTAAATTAAAGCCCTAACTTAGGGCTATAATCTTACTATAAGATTAGTATTATTAATACTAGTATACCTATCTATAGCTATAGTTATATGAATCTAGGATACTTTATATAATGCAAATAGGATAATTAATCATACTTTTATATAATAGTTAGCCCTTAACTTTAATATAACTAAGAGGACTATATATCGCTATAAGCTATATGTAAAGAGTAATACTCCTCCTACTAGGCGCTCTAGTAGCCTTTATAAGCTTATTACATTTGATATAAAGCAAGCTATAAAGCTAGTATTAGACGAGATATTATAGTTTTATTAAGACGAGCTTATAGACTTCCTCTATAAAGTATATAGAATTGAGATAACTCGATAGGTAGTTATAAAGGCTCTAGCTTAAATTGATATTATAAAGAAGAAGCTAAAGGTTACTACTACTTAGTAGAATGATAAGCTTTATATATACTAGTATTAAGACCTTTAAGACTTTACTATAGATTAATTAGTCTATATTAATAAATTAAAGAGTAATAAGAGATCTAGTAATTGCTTTTATAGCTAGTTATATTAAGATACTTAAGCTATAGTAAAGTACTAGCTAGTAGATTAAGAGTATATCTCCTATCTTCTAGTATATACTATTATAAGGTATATAGCTATAATTACCTTCCTTAAGACTTATACTAGAGAGTTGTTTAAATAGTAAGTAGCCTTAAAATACTATAATATATACTAATAGATACTCTTTATAGATTTATTATTAAAGACGTCCTCCCTTTCTATAACCCCTTCCTTATAGCTTAATCTATTATCATTATAGATAATATATCTATCTACTACTCCTAAATTAATTAGATAATTAAAGCTTATAGTAAGAAAGGAGTTATTATAAAGTTTCTACCTCCTTATTCCCTAGACTTTAACCTAATTAAGGAGAGCTTTATAGACCTTAAGGCTTTTATCTAATACTATTATAGGAGGGAGCATCCCTAGTATAATATATATTAGCTATTCCTTAAGTAGGCGATTATACAAGTAGGGATAAGAGAAGCTACTACTTATTATACTTGTAGCCACTTTAGATATACTCAAATTTAGGAGGTTATAGATGAGATATAATATAATACAAGAAGAGGCTATATTTTAGGGTAGTTTTTAGTAATGAAATAGCTATTTTTATACCCTATACTTGTATATTAATAGACAATTTAATCATAGCTATAGTCTATTTAAATAGTTATATCTAATATACTAAAACGTTCTCTTATATAGGATTTATAATTAATTAGATCTTATATGATCTAATAAGTATTATAAGTAGTAGCTGTCTTTTAGAGTAGTTTTTAGTAGTAAAATAGCTGTTTTTATACCCTATACTTATATTTAATAGATAATTCAATTACAATTACACTTATAGCTATAGTCGATTTAAATAGTCGTATCTAATATGCTAAAACGTTTTCCTACATAGAATTTGTAATTAATTAGATCTTATATGATCTGATAAGCATTTAGACGAGCAGTATATTAAAAGTAGGGTTTTTAGTAGAAAAATAGTAGTATTTACAAGCTGCCTATTAGTCTTGATATCTCCTTATATAACTAAAGTATAGTACTAATTATAACTATAAATCAAATAAAGAAGAAGTTATATAGCTTGTTGAAAAGCATATAAATTAGCTATTAAAGCTATCCCTAGATGCACTTATAGTCTTGCAATCCTATGATCCTCCCTCCTTTACTTAATTGCTATTTCTTCTAAGGCTTATTAAACCTTCTACTACTACTATCTTAAACTTTAGCCTTATATACTACTTAAAAGCAGGTCTCTTATCTAATATAAATATGATAGTACTACGTGGGATATATATCTTATTTACGTAATCCGCTATAGTATGTTTTATAAGCTAGTAAAATCGTATCTTATAGACTTATAATAAATTAAAGGTACTAATAAGCTTCTAGCATACTTCCTTATCTAGCTTATGCTTTAATAGATCGTTTTTAAATTGCTTTATTATATTAGAAAATATAGTAGTATATATAATTTGTAGAAGGGATAATTAAAGTATTAGAATTAAGCGCGATTTAGGATTATACTCTTATTATTACTCTTAGAAGTAATAGAGGTTAGGTACTACTTCTATAAGCAAATTTGGATTCATAGGCATAAATGTATACTATAAAGGGAGAGGTACTATAATATTAAAGTAGAAGTATATTAGAGGTACCTTTAAGTTAGATACTATAATTATATTATAAGCTTTAGGCTTAGCTTCCTTCTTCTCTTTCTTCCTTAATATAATTAGCTTTATTACTTAATATCTTATTTAAATTCTTCTAATTATCTAAGGTAGTAGTTTCTTAATAATTGCTATTAGTAGGTCTATTATTATTATAATTGCCTACTCTTTTTAATTATTTAGACTTAAAGAGTAATGCTTTCCTTTATAGATATAGCAATAGCCTCTTATCTTTAAGTATACTACATTTTTATAAAAGTAATAGGTAAAAATATACTTAACTAATTGCTTTAAAGCTAGCTTACTTGCATTCTTATCTTACTAGTATTTAAGTAATCTTTTAGTAATAGAATCGCGTTTTAGAAGAGGGGGAAGGTATAGCTTTAGGAATAGTACTAGACTAGTATCGTCATTATTATTACTACTACTATAAAGGTTAAATTGTATACATTATTGCCTCTTAAGAGGTACTACCTTTTTTAGAGTCGTTTTTAAGGAAGGAAGAGTTGTAGCTTAGTTAAATAGAGTAAAATTTGCTTTTACTTATAATTTAAAGGCATATTTTAACTTCTTTCCTTTAAAACATAAAGTTTAGTAGAGTAAGGGGAGAATCTTTAATTTCTACTTCTTATTACTAAAGATTAAGATTAACTTCTCTACTTTTAAGTCTCTTAAATAGATCTTCTAAGGTTATACTTAAGGCCTCTTATATACTAGAATTAAGCGTAGTATATACTATAGATTAAGTACCTCTTTATTAATTACCTTTTAAAGCTTAGAATACCTAGGAGCGTAGTATTTATTAATATTAATATGCTTAATAATAGTCCCTTTCTTTATACTACTAATTGTAATAGTAATTATAACTTCTACCTATTAATCCTTATCTTAATAATACCTTAGATTGAAAGGTTACTTTACCTTCTAGGTAGGGGAACTAGTAGTAATAGTAGGACTTACTAATTTAAATAGATTATTATCTAGTAGATCTATTATAGGCATAGGCGTCTTTATAAGCGCCTTTAGTATAGCTTTTGCTCTCTTTAGCGCTAGGGCTAGGGTTAGAGTAGTAATTAATACTATACAAGCGCGTTTTAGTATAGTTATAATAGATGATTTTAAGGTACATTTTACTATAAAGTAATAAGGAGGTACTTTTTTAGCCTTCGCTTTTTATCTAGTATTTATTACTATAGTAGAAATGGTTATCTATAATTATTATAGTATAGAGAAGTATAGTTGTTAAGTTATTATAATTATAGTATATAAAAATCGATCTTAAAAAAGTAATATTCTTGCAAAGTGAGATTCCTGCTAAAAATGGCGGATTGACACTAGTTAGTTGCATCGCTGTACCGCAGAGCAACCGAGGAGATGGCAGGGATCAACAACACCACCCCTCGCGCTTTCAGCGCGTTCCTTTCTAAATACGCAGCATCAATTCATGCTTGCTCCAACTACACACCACATCCGCACACAACCGTAAGGAGATACACATCTCCTTCCCAACACTCAACCCCCAAAATGTCCTACTACGATATCGACGCCATCCTCACAGACGCCCAAGTAAATAAACACCCCTCCATCCCCCACCATCCCATACCATTCTAACACCCCAACCC
>QGMI01000456.1:0-29935 GCA_007821535.1 Lachnellula occidentalis
TCCTTAAACCCCTGACTCACAACCGTCACCATCTCCGGCCATTCCCCCACCGCCCTCCAAAACCCCAGCACGCCAAAAACCAGATTCGCAAAACTATCCAGCGCCTGCTCCTCGAGCAATATCCTGCCTCTCAAATCCTCAGCCCCATACCCCCAGAACCCGTTATCGATACACAGGTCTAGATAAGACCGCGCCTCGGATTTCCTCGTTTCAGCACGTGTGCTTGAGCCGGAGAAGATGAGGAGGGCGGAGGGGGTGGATGAGAGGAGTGCGAGAGCGGTTGTTATGTGGGAGGTGAAGGTTGGTGTTTCGGTGGCTTGGAAGGGCGCTATGAGCCATTCTGCTTCTGAGGTGCCTTGGGTCGGGCCGCCGAGGTAGATGGCGTGGCAGCAGACGAGGATTAGGTGGGTTGGTAGCGGTTTATTTGAAGTCATGATGGATTAAAGGGGGAGGCGCTGGGAATCTGTTTGAAAAGGTTCGTAGGTAGATGAATGGCGGGGGAAAGAATATAACGTTACTATATATGGAAAGTTCAAGGTGGACGTGAGAGAAAGATATGGTGTGGCGTTGTATTTATATAGTAGGGATATACGGGTAGTTGTGTTGTCTCGGGTCGTGCCGAGATGAGATCGGGCCAATCAGGACTTGAATTAGGACTGCTCACTAGCTTGACTCTTGTACTGTACAAAGTAACTAACTAAAGATGGATTTTTCATTAAACGAGGAACGAGGAACCCGAAGCCCAATACCACCAGTGCTGTACTATACGATTTCTTGCTCGAAAGCAAGTGAGGCAGCGTAATTGCACATCCAGACTCACCTCACTGTCGTTGTCGTCTTGAGCACCCAGCCATCGTTGAATATGATAATGCTGAAGATATGCATAAGTAGAATGTGTTTCAAGGAACGAGTCAAGAGATCGGGCTGGGGTATTGGTTAAGGTATCTTACATATACCAAAAAAGACCCGACGTAGGGAATCAGTTCTGTAGAATCCAGAATTGGGTGGGAAACTGAGACATTCTGGAGTGAACTCATAGTCATTGCAAAAGGGGCAAATGCCCTTCTTCGAGGGCCTCCGCATCCGAACCAGGTGACGATTTGAGCTTCCTCATCAACCGGTCTCATTTTGATGTCTATGCTTTGCTAGGAGTGTCTGTTCAAAGAGGGCGTGCTCTAGTTCTTTGAGAGCGATTTGAAGATGAAGCTGAGTTGATGATGATCCGGTCGGCTATATTGTGTCCATCATCTTCCTGGAACGTGTTCAAGTGACGCAAAAAATCGTTGACAGCGATAGTATTCGAGGCGTAAGGGTGCAGTCTCAAGAGCTAGGATCTATGTTGCTCCGATCTTGAAGCATCATAGAATGGCAAAATTGGATTTTAGATGATGTGAATGGAAGGTGTCAATGATTGAGCATACGAAGAGTAGAAACGTGGTTTCTGCCGCTAGTAGGATTTAATCGACTCCAAGAACGTTGGTGGGGCCGAGGCACAAGACTACAGGCGCTCGTTCTTGGTGCAGGTCTCCAAACTGATCTGGTGTAAGAAATCTTAGCTGTATGATGACCTCTTGAGATCCAGGTGTTTGCTTACGAAGCCGAGCTTGACAGTTCGCAAAGCATTCTAGTTCATGAATATCCGTGTTGACAATAAATGTTTGCGAGTTGCGAGGACAGCAAGGTTTTTCAAAGGAAAGGGCTAATGACTGTAGAGACAATCGAGGAAGGGGCAAGACAGAGATCAGCTTTTTCAAATACACTATTGGTAGCCATGAACATAGGACGTTCTTGTGCAAGTCCGGTAGCGCAACGTAGAATATTGATCTCACCTTCTGAATAATGGGTAGGTTGGAGTTTAGAAAGCAAGGAAGCTTTGCCGGGGACAATTGCTGCCAGAGAGATTCAGCCAGGAAAGGACATTACATTATGAAAATTCTGTTAGATTTGAGACCATTTGATCGTAGCTGCCTGAGAGTGACAAAAATACGGAAAGCTGCACGAAAAGCATTCGCTCTCAAGATTAGACTTCTGATTTTTCATGAACAACACCAGAGGAAGCGCATCTTGCGATGTCAGACTGAATGAATGCATTCATCATGACATGTTGACTGTGCATTTGTGCTCGCAAAGAAGGAACGAACGCGGAATCAAATATTCTGTTGACTGGAGGAAGACCTATCAGAGATCTAATGAGACATAAGAAATCACTAAACAACAGTACCCCTCGGCGTAGTTGGTGTGTGATCTATGCGAACCGCTTGGTCATCTCTAGTAATGAATAAAAAAGAAAGAGGGACGTTGGAGTATAAAAAGGAGGAAGTTCCTTCACAATCGGTTCCTCTCGCTTCCCGGAGCCGAAGCGCAACCCCTGAAAATCTCCCCTCGCCGAGCTTTCTTTTGCGCTCAGCTCAGTAACGTGAGGAAGCACCGCAATCATGGCAACAGACCAAGTCTCGATCCTTTTCGTCTGTCTAGGCAACATCTGCCGTTCAACAATGGCCGAAGGCATCTTCCGATCCATGGTGTCGAAACCTCCCTACAAAGCCCTTGTCTCGGAAGTTGATAGCTGTGGAACTGGAGCTTATCATATTGGATCAAGCCCTGATTCACGGACAATGTCGACTTTGGAGGATAATGGGATTACGGGTTATGAGCATGCAGCTCGGAAGGTAAGTGGGGAGTGGATTGAAGGTGGTGTCACTTGTTAACTTGGGATAGATTCACGTGTCGGATTTCCAGAAGTTTGATTATATTTTCGCCATGGTTAGTGAGACTCCTGAAGAGGTGCTTTCCTATTGCTTGGATGTCTTGAATGTCTTGCAGAGTTTGGAGATATTTGAGATGTGCAAAAGCAAGCTTTGCTGCTCTTCACCAGTGGCAAAGAAGCCTGGCTCACACTTCATAGGACCGCGATAATCTTCGAGATTTGCAGAGAATCCATTCAAGAGCCGGTGGCAAGGCTAAAGTTATGTTGTTTGGAGAGTATGCTGGGAAGAAGAAGGCGGAAGAAGTTCAAGATCCTTATTACGGGGCAAGGGACGGGTTCGAGATTGCCTACGAACAGTGCGTGAGGTTCTCGAAGAACTTCTTGAAGGAGGTCTTTCCTGATGTCAAGGCTTGAAGGGTGTATCCTGTCAAGGATCGGGGGGTTTGGAGTCTGGAGTATAAAAGTAGAGGCCCGGTTTAGATTGGAATGAAGATAGAAAGCACACCTATCTCAGGGCAACAGCCTGTCAGCCTGATTGAAGTAAACGGTAAACGGTCTATACGGCGTAACTTTTCTCGGCTTGAGTCCCGAGGGCTTAGCATGCACTCCATGCTGCTGAGCAAACAACTGATGATTAACAAGACCCAATGAGATGCTCGAGATGTCGTTGGACCCTTCGCAGTTCTTCAAAGTCTTGGTCTTCGCTAGCGCCATGTCCATATTGTCCATTGCTCGTACGGCACAGCCTCGCACCTTTGACGTTGAGCTGACGCGCTACTGGGCGTGGCTTGTGCGTGCGCGCGGGCTGATTCGTTCCATGCTCTCGTACGCTCTTTCTCAGCTATTTCGAGAGCTGGAGAGTAATAAGAGAGATGTCTCAAAAGCGTATAGATGGCGGCCGTGATATATCAGCTCGTGGATGATTACATAAACTAACGACCTCAGCCTCTTTGTTAGAGTCTTCTTGATGAACTTGCTCCCCTCTCCTCCCCTCTCCTCTCTTCTCCTCTCCTCTTCTTGACCGTCAAATCCAGAAAGTGGCATCCCGTGATTATCTTATTCTGAAACTGTGGCACAGCACAGGCCTTGGCTTGGCATTCAAATCGCCCGCATCGCATTATCTTGGTTAGCCGATCCCTGTTGCCCCGGAGATCTGTTGAAACACCTCTTGAATTGAAGCAAAGCATCACCTGCGCTTTGGATGCTCCTCCTACTATTATTCTTATTCCTGCTCGCAACCCGCAAATCCAGGAGCACCCAGCCAACTAGGAAGGGAGAAAGGCATCTGTCCATCCATCCATCCATCCCAGCCATACCAGAACCAGACCGGTAGCGTGAACATCATCAGCGCAGGCTGCAAGCGACATTGGCATTGACATTGGCATTCCTCCCCCCAGTCTGGGATTCCTCCAACCCCACCAGTGCAGCACATATAACAGACCAGGATGTCTTATAGTCGTTTAGGTAAGTCCTTCATTTCCTGGTTATATTCACAGCTCTGCAAGCTGCTTTCAGTCATCCGCCGCTTCTGTGATGGTGGGAATGTCTTCAGACCGATCAACATTCACAGCTCGTCCTTCTATGCGCTAGTCAACCACTATATTTGGATCGGCGCGCAAAATGAGGATTCCTTGATGGAACACCATTTACTTCTCTTCAAACATCTCCTGCATAGTTCAGGATCTGCCTAGCTTTCTTCGACGTTCGCATAGAGTCTGTGACTCCAAGACCTGTAAACAACATTCTGACCTCTCCCCTCAAATAGACGAGCCGGACCATCGTCCTCATCCAGACGACGACCACTACGAGATGGCGGGCCGCCCAAACCCAGCGCAATACCGCTTGGAGGATCCGCAGCAATCATACCGAGCGCACTCTACATCTCCAGGACCTGGGATCCAGCATAATCTAGAGATTCCTATGGGACCTGGAGCACTGCAGCGATATGGAACCCCCAGCGACAGGTTGGCGGCGCAACCTACAGTAAGTTGCTGGCGCTCTAGAAAGCAGAATATAGACTTACAAAAGTGCTGTAGTATTCGGTCGAAAACATCAACAATTCATATGGCCATAATGAAGAATACGAGCAACACTACCCCCTCAACCCCGAACATAATTATACCCAAGACTATGCATTGAATCCCCAGCAACACCACGATGCATATTACCAAGCTCCCTATCAACCATCCCCACACGAAGAACACCCTTTGACGACCTTCCCATCCCAACCTGATGGCTATTTCGACGACGATGACCATCGCCCAATACTGCAAGCGGACAACGCTTATGGACCCGACCCTCATACTGCCCCAGAGGAAGAGTACAAGGACTATGATGGATCTGGTATCTCGCCTGTACCAACGCCAATCCCTGGACCTGGACTCAAGAGATACAAGACGGTGAAGGAAGTACAACTATTCAATGGCAATCTCGTGCTTGATTGCCCAATCCCACCAAGACTTCTGAACGCGGTGCCACATGCTCAGCCGCCGGAGCGAGATGAGTTCACGCATATGCGATATTCAGCAGCAACTTGCGATCCTAGCGAGTTCTACGAGGAGCGATTTACTTTGCGACAAAAGCTATTTGCGAAGCCCCGGCATACTGAGCTTTTCATTGTGGTTACCATGTACAATGAGGACGATGTGCTATTTGCGCGGACAATGAGTGGTGTTTTCAAGAATATCGAGTATATGTGCTCACGGAAGGACAGCAAGACATGGGGAAAGGATGCGTGGAAGAAAATTGTAGTCTGCGTGGTCAGTGACGGTCGTGGGAAGATCAACCCGCGAACAAGAGCTGTTTTGGCCGGTATGGGTGTCTACCAGGATGGCATTGCAAAACAACAGGTCAACAAAAAGGACGTGACAGCACACATCTACGAGTATACTACACAATGCTCGATTTCAGTCAAGAAGGACATTGTGGAAGTTCGCCAAGGGCAACAGCCAGTACAGATGCTTTTCTGTCTCAAGGAGAAGAATCAAAAGAAAATCAATTCCCACAGATGGTTCTTTCAGGCTTTTGGACGAGTCTTGGATCCGAATATTTGCGTTCTTATCGATGCGGGTACCAAACCAGGCAAGGACTCAATTTACCATCTATGGAAAGCTTTTGATTTGGAACCAATGTGTGCTGGAGCTTGTGGAGAGATCAAGGCCATGTTGGGACCTGGTGGAAAGCATCTGATTAATCCGCTGGTTGCAACTCAAAATTTCGAGTACAAGATGAGTAACATTCTGGACAAACCACTTGAGTCCGCTTTTGGGTTCATTTCGGTCTTGCCAGGTGCTTTCTCAGCATATCGATATGTGGCTCTGCAGAACGACAAGGCAGGCAATGGGCCACTTGAAAAGTACTTTGCCGGAGAGAAGATGCACGGTTCCAATGCTGGCATTTTCACCGCCAACATGTACCTGGCTGAGGATCGTATTCTCTGCTTCGAACTGGTTTCGAAGCGGAATTGTCACTGGATTCTCCAGTACGTCAAGTCCGCAACTGGAGAAACCGATGTACCTGACACCATGGCCGAACTTATCTTGCAGAGACGAAGATGGCTGAATGGTAGTTTCTTCGCTGCCGTTTACGCTCTAGCACATTTCTACGAGATATTCCGAAGTGATCACAGTTTCCTGCGGAAGCTGATGTTCTTGGTGGAGTTTACATATCAAACCATCGGCATGATCTTTGCTTGGTTCGGAATCGGCAACTTCTTCTTGGTTTTCCACATCTTGACTGTTTCTCTTGGCGCGGATAATCTGCTTGGTCTTGCTGGTAGGATTCTTGGAGTCGTCTTTGAATGGCTTTATCTGTTCACACTTCTTACGTGTTTTATACTGGCATTGGGTAATCGGCCGCAAGGATCAAACTTTGCGTACATGTCTATGGTTTATTTCTGGGTTGTCATCATGCTGTAAGTGCCTCTATCCTGCATTTTTATCGAAATCCGTACTAACATGTCCAGCTATCTTACATTTGCCTCGGTATTCATAACCGTCAAATCCATCACAACGGAGCTCAAAGACAACGACAACAAATTCAGCATATCCGACCTGTTCAAAAACCAAGTCTTCTACACTGTCATCGTCTCCCTGGCCTCAACCTACGTAATGTGGTTTGTAGCCTCATTCCTCTTCTTCGACCCTTGGCACATGTTCACCTCCTTCATCCAATATCTCCTCCTGACCCCCTCGTACATCAATATCCTAAACGTCTATGCCTTCTGCAACACCCACGACATCACCTGGGGTACAAAGGGAGACGACAAAGCCGAGAAGCTGCCTACGGCGACCTTGAAACCTGGTGGCAAAGTAGATGTCAATATCCCGACTGATGACGGCGATCTCAATCAGCAGTACGATAAGGAACTTGACGTCTTTAGAATCAAAGCTCCCGAGGAAAAGCGCGTGGTTTCGCCCGAGGAAAAACAGGAGGATTACTACAAGGGATTCCGCTCCCGCGTCGTTATTTTCTGGCTGGTGTGCAATTTCGCCCTCGTTGCTGCAGTGCAGAGTACAGCTGGTGTAGAACGCCTTTCTACAACCAGCACGACGGACGACGCTGCCGCGGAAGCGGCAGACGCGAGTCGGAAATCGACCATTTACATGGCTGTTGTGCTGTGGTCTGTTGCTGGGCTCAGTGCGTTTAAGTTTATTGGCGCCATGTGGTTTTTGATTGTCAGGATGTTTAGGGGAGTTTAGGATTAGTTTTTTCGCTTGCGGCGCTTATAGTTACGGAGAAAGTTCAACGGGATTGGTGATTGATGATGTGATGATGGATGGTTCATGCATACATGTTTTTCCAGGAGATGCAAATGAAATGGATGGTTGGATGAATGGGTGGGATGTCTTGATCATTGTAGTTACTGTAGTGTAGGATTTGCGGGTCCTTTTTCTCCTACTTCTTCTTCTCTTCTTTCCTCTATCCTTGTCGGGTTGAGAGATGAGATACGAGGGCGCTTGGCATGGACTGGCATGGCATGGAACGAAACGAAACATGGACTGGACTTACATAGTGGCAATATACCCCTAAAGCATTATGTTTCTGGAATTACACTACACTACACTACGCAGTACCTTGTGCTTGATTGCAAAATACGCGTCCATCTTACTTGAATGAATATATGCTGAAATGGAATCACGGGAGTGTTTGTTTGTCTTTTTCCCTGAATGTCGGTTTGCTTGCTTTGGAATGGCATTTGTAGCATCCCTTGTATCGTTGAATAACCACTCTGTTTCTGTACGTGCAGGTATGAAGAAGCCTTTAAATGCAGTAAATAGAAAGGGGGATTCGTTGTCATAGTAATTATACTTCATCAACCTTTCATGTCAACATGAACGTAACCTTAATACCCCACCACCAACACCCAGCACTTCCCTTACAATGCGTACCCGCTGCCGATGTCGCTGGATTTTCCCCATCTATCTATACAGGCTCTCGCACGATCAAGTACGAAGAAAAAAGGCATAAAACCTCGTAAGCAAAGTTTATTACATGTCGCGCAGATCCATAATCTCATTACTCGCACTTGCTTCTATAATCAGATCGGAAGGATACATGTAACTGCATACATGCATGCCAATAACATTAAAAACAACTTGGTCAATTCCTTGCTCCCTACCTCTCACTACTCACTACACATCGTGTGCCTAAACAATCCAATTTTCTACCTGATTCCTGAATAGCTAGCCCATCCATCCTACCATCACGAACCAGACTTATTAATCCACCATCTCCTTCTTCATCCCCCTTACCACCTCTTCCCGACTTCGCACGAGTCCGCGCCGGGAGCGTAGTTTCCGATAGAGAATGTAGGTGAGTAGGATGTGGAGTGATATTGCGATGCCTTGAGCAGGGGTAGAGTTAGTACTGGCTAATATGGGAAAGGGGGCATACGTACAAGTGCTCAGGAGGATTAGCGTTGTGGAGAAGTGGTGCAGTGGTGTGAGGGATTCGAGGGAGCGTTGTGCGTGAGGGGTGGACATTGTGTTTGTTTGTTCGTGTGGATGGACGGATGTGGGTATGGAGGTTGGTTGAGCGTCGAGGTTGTAGATGTGGGTGTGGAAGTGGGAGTGGAAGTGGGAGTTTATATGGATATAAATAATTTGGGAAAGGGGATGGATGGATGGATGGCATTCATAGGATTGGTGTGATTGTGAATGTTAGCAATGAATACATCGATAGACAGACACAACATTGTAAGGATTTTCGCGTGGTGTAGTGAAGCGAAGAGAATCAAAGCACCTCTTCAACATGTTGATACCCATTACTCTTCCCTATCTCTAGGATGATAAAGGTAGGTTACTCACTTACTCACTGCAGGCTAAGCCGCAACCTCACCACCTAACCTCTCCAACTCGCCCTTCAAAACTCTCCCGCATTAACCAGCTCCGTACTCCCATACACAACCCTTCTCTTCCCTGCGCCTTTCTCAGCTCCACTACCGCCAGCCCCTGTCCGTTTAGCCCACTCTTGCAAATTCCCATACTCGTCCATACTCCCGCCCCCAACCGTAAACACAATCGCCTCGCTAAAACCTTGGCGTCTCTGTCCAAACGTAGCGCCCATACCCGGTCCCATACCGCCCGGCATACTACTCCCCTCCTTCCTCGCCGCGCTAGGAGGTGGCATCGTACCCCTCGCGTTAGCGCTCCGTGGATCAAAATATAGATAGTTTTCCGTCTTGGCTATAGCGGAGGATGATGCGGAAGCAGGGTCCATGAGTGACTCTGTGATCTTGGTCACGGTGAGATCGCGGTTTGCGGGGAGGAAGTTCTTCACGCCAGAGATTAGGGAGTCGAAGTTCGCGCCGACACCGGTATCTTTTAAGGAGGAGGTTAGGCGGGAGGAGATGCTGGAGAAGCGGCCGAAGAGTTCGGTGCTGGCGGTGCTGGGTTGGGTTGTGGTTTGAGGGGGCGCGGAGGTCATCATTGTCATGCGGGTTGTGGCGCGGACTCTTGGTGGGGATTAGATTGTGCTTGTAGAAGGGGGTTTGTAGGGAAAGACTTACTGTTTGACATATGCGAGGGAGGTGGTATCTGCACCGGCTGCCTTGAGAGATTCCTCGAATTTCTCCATGTCTGTTCTGGAGGCATCTTGTTCGGTACTTAGGAACCAAATAATGAACAGTCGTAACTTATCTGAAGGTTCATTGCCCTTCGATTCATCATTGAGAACTTCCAAGATTTGAGCTTTTGTCTGTTTCATGATCTGCTCTTCCAACTGGAAGAAGTTATCCAGTGATCGGTTTTTGATACCGTTCAATAAACCGGCCAAGATATTCATATGCATGTCCAGCACAGCTTTCCGTTCCCTTAATTCTGGTAGGAGGGTAATGGCTGCCTTTAGGTGTTGCGCCGAAGCACTGGTATCGTTTTGGAGATCTTCTATCGATGAAGCTCCTGTTTTCTTCGTTATTTCGTTCGCGTCATCTTTGTACCGTACCAGCTCGGCGTCAATATCCTCTGCAACTTGCGGGAAAGGTACGCTGGCATTTTTGCTCCAGAAGAAGTCATTTGATGTGAGATCGTATGCTTTCTTAGTCGAGCCCTTTGCAGGATTCTCCTCATCGACTGGAGTCTCGACAGTGATGCGGTTGAGCTTCATATTCAATACATCATGTACAAGCGACTGGTAAGTCCATGAATGCGAAAGCATGGGTATTAAGTCTACATTCCGGTCCAAAATGACAAGGACGGGCCGCGATGAAGGTGTTCCTGATGCTGTCGATGGTCGGTTCGACGGCGCAGAAAATAGGTTGTCTTTCGAGTTTAAGATATGGTCTCGAAGTTTTCGGTCCAGCTTGGCAGCAATCATCTCAGCTGCCGCTCCTCTCGGGCAGCGTATAATAGGCATAACAGCTAGCAAAAGTTAGCAGTAGCTTTAGAACATGTATTGCCAGAATCTGCGCACCCATAGTAACCATTACACTGAATAACCCGCTCACTATCCTGTCTATTACGTGATCCAATTCCTCATCTTTTGTCTTTGCGCTGTTCAAAGCCCAATATGTGTTTTCTTTTCCCATACCCAGACTGAACAAATCTGGCTCTCCAACTATGAAGTTCAGGTATTGGTCGTAAAATTGTGCAATGCTTTCTGACGTCCCAGCTTCTGCTGTTTGTCTCGCAAAGTCTTCGAGGAGGGGTCTAGGTATTGAGGAGAGGAAGTTGATGTAGGCGGGGGAGTAGAGGCCGCGAGAGAGATCGGTGGTAATCGCATGTAGATTTGAGGGCGTAGGTTCGACTAGATATAGAACGGGAACATCTGGGATGGGATGGCGCGCAGAGCCTATGTGCCTAACCTGGTCAGTATTCTGTTTGATATTGCCAGTATTTCGAGCTCCTTCAACATACATATGCATCGTAACCCCCCATGTTCGCAGATCATTGACCCTCAACACACTACTGATTACATCTCGGCCCAAGTCGTCAAATACAAGAACTTTCCATATTGGATCTCCGTCCGAGTTCAGTAGTGGCGTGGAGGGGACAGCTAGACCATTGCTGGAGCTTTGTTCGGCGTGGCCATTGGCTGATGCTTCGGGTTCGTGATTTAAATTTAGCATGCGCTCAATGGATCCTAAAAATGTATAAGCTTATGTTGATATTACTCAAAGGGCATAAAGTCATACTGATCTGGCGGTCCCGCAAGGAATTGTGAGCGGCTGCCATGGTTGCTGAGGAGGGAAGCAGGCTGCAAATCAGCCAGATTGTTGGAACGGTCGCATATAATGTCCACAGTTAGAATTGCGTTGCGTTGGTATGGATTTGGACTGCGTATTCAGGACAGATAGTTAATCAGTGAAAGGATTATATCAAATTCGTGAATTTCGAACGCTTCTGTATACCAGTCCTGTCTGTCCAGTCCAGTCCAGTGTTGAAGCGTGCGCTCATGCTAAGGATGTGGGAGGACTAATGAGGCTTAGCGCAGAAACACTTGGCGTCCGCTGGTACCAACATTCAGTTCGCCCTCTCCTCATTTTCCGCGACGGTCAAATTCCATCCTCCTTCCCCAACGACATCCCTTCTCTGCATCCATCCATCCATCTCTCTATCCATCCATTCATTGTCCCCTCCAGCTCATCCATCAGGCTACTATGGCCACGACACTTAACAGATACACATGATCGTATTTTATGAACTTTAACAAAACACAAGTGAAGCAAGCGGGTTGAAGGGGTTGATTACGGTCGCTCGTGTCGTGGAAGAACAGCAGGACAAAGCTTGACATTAGAAAAGCAAAAGGGTATGGTGACACCTTAACACTACACTACACTACACTTCATTCATTGCACACATTTGTCCGTTTGGGGGTGAGAAGGAACAGAGAAAGGCAACATCATCGTCGCGTCGCATCGCATTGCGTTGCATTGCCAAAGGGTAGTCGTGCTGTGTGCGCTACGAGACAAGCCAAATCCAGTTCCCCAAATTGTCTAGACATAAGCTCGCGCTTCTGCTCCAGCACTTGACGGGTATCGCGTTCTTTATACATTGCACCCTATACACACTATAACAGGCCACACGGTTTAAGTTGCCCTACCGTACTGTGCTATACTGTACCCGTACCCTACAGAGTTGCGGCAGGCAGGAAGGAGGCAAGAGGCAAGCCGATCGCTGAAAGATTGTGCTTGCTGGCCTGTACTGCCCTGCACTTCACTGCACTGCGGGCGAGTTACCAGAAACAGACCAGGTTCTACGGTCGTGTGGTGAGGTTTTGGTGTGGGCTTGTATTCTGACGCCCCTCGCTCAACCCTGCCCTGGTTGTTCTGTACTGCGCTGCGCTCAGAGACTCTCTTTGTGCAAAGTCACTAAGCCAGCAAAAGTGCAAAGCTTCGGGGGTAGAGGCAGGCGGCCGTGTTCTATTCCTTCTTATCCCAGGGTCCGGGCATGGGAACAGTACACTGCACTACACTACACTACACTATACAATACTGTCTTGTTCTCACACATCCTGGCGGCGTGCAGTCCTTTGATATTTGTCCTTTTCTTTGGGCGCGATTTCCTGAGGTGTCGAATCAGATTGTCGGAAGTCGGGATTACAAAGTAGCCGATGCTAATTCATCCTCTCGTTTAGCTACTCAGCCAACCAGAACCATCCTGGATACCCACTTCCACCCATCCTCCAACCCCGATAATTCCCTCGTCCCTTTCTCTCGACACACGCCCTCCATTCACAATTCACAGCCTCGCCTTAACTCCACCCACGCACGCACGTGATAACACCCCTTTCATTACGATGGATGGGAATAATGGCCATGGCTATATCCAAGAGGATAATAGCTACGATGAGTTGATGAATGGTACCGCATGGTCAGGTGCCGACGACCAATTCCTTTACACCCAGCAACCACAAGAGGATCTTTATTCACGCTTCGGAGCGAGTCAACAACCAACCTTCGATCAGTACAATGTTCCACCTCAGCAACAGCCTACATATCCTTCAATACCCTATTCCAACTCTCCGTATGCCGCACAGTACCAGCATGCCAGACCATCCGATGTCTTCGGCCAAAATGGCAATACCCACGTCGATCCTTCTCTTCAAGGTCCTGGCCAGTTCCAGCCTCTGGATCGCTCCTTCTCCGCTGCACCCAACGCAACGATATCGCCCCAGTATCTTCAGTACGGCATACCGACCAGCCAAGCCACTAATCGTGCTGCCTCGTCTGACTTTAATCGGTCAGCAAATACAATGAGTCCCAATAACTTCAACCATCAGCAGCAAGGCCCCCCAGGGCTGTACTTCAATAATACCTCCCAGAATCTCAATGTGCAACGCCCTCCGAGTAATCTCATCCCCTATCCAGCACTTCCTGCCGATCAGCAGAATGATTCCAGACCGGGGATCAGGAGAAACATGGATGGAGAACCCCCATTGAAGGCCGCTCGCGTCCAGCAGCAGAGAGAAATCCAACTTGCCAATCCATTGAGAATTACCCATCCAGAGTTGTTAGCAAAGAGGAGCAGTTCGTCCAGACCACAGATGCCGTATGCCCCATTTGTGTACTTTGAGAATGAGTCGGTTCAGGTCCCATTGGGGCTAAAAAGTCAGTGAACCCATTTGAACCCCATCCTTTTTCCTCGTATGTCTTTGTGCTAATGCGAGTGATCCTGTAGATACTCTTCCTAAATACCACCCTCGAAAACCAAGAAGTGGACGAGAACTTGTCCCAGGATTTGATTTGTCCCGTAAGTACAGTCCATCCGCTTCGCTCCTGCCTTGCAAATCCAAGTTCGTCGTTGTTTACATTCGCTTAGGTTCATCCGCACCAGCGCGAACCATCAAAAAAGATCGCGCCTCCCAAGAAACAAAGCATGCAAGCAAATGGAAAGGCACGAGTGGAGGACCCAAATCAGCAAATAAATTAAGTAGTCTACGGGAGGAAAGAGGGGCAAGATCATCCAGCAATCCTTCTACACCAACAGAAACAAGCTCTTCCGGAGAGGAATCCAGCTCTGACGAGGAATCTGAATACGAGGAGGACATCATGCCCTTGAAGGATGTGAGCGAGGTGAGTCACATTCCCACTCCTCATACTATGAAGCGGTTGCATGATCGTCCGTTGTGCAAGATTTGGCGCTGCTTGAGATTCTTCGCAATGCTTGACTAGATTCCACAAGGCTTAATCTTCGTTCTACGTAACGTTTTTACCCTGTATTAACATCAGCTATAATTGAACAAACCACCTGACATTTTCCTCTTAGATCCGTGGAGCACAGCGCCCAACTAATGTGGTTGCGGCTACATTTTACGACGCTACTGGCATCGTTTGGAGAGATCCTCGCTATAGCCCCTATCCATCTGAAGTCAAAACTGCTATTGAGAAGTATGGGAACTTTGTGATTGCTCTTCGCACGCAATTGAAAGACAACGCGGCTGATATTACTGCTCAACCGGCCAACGCCAACAACCTTACGCAAGCTCGTGCGGTCCTACTTGAGCAATTATACCAAGCTATCGACGCCGCTAATAAGAATGGTTTCAAGTCAATTGTAGAGAACTTAGGAGGACATCAGAGGCTTGTGAATGGGCTGACAACTACCTTGATTGAGTGCATTAAGACCGACGATTATCTGGGGAAGCTTCCAAGAGCAGTGTTTGCGCTACTTGCCAAATTCGAAACCATGTCCGATGATCTGCTGAAGAGGCTCAAATTTGACAGTATTCAGAAACGTTGGAGCAAGAAGAATGATAAAACCATCAATGAGAACATTGCCTCCATCCTCAAAAATACAACAGATGCTAAGAAGAGAGCCGAGAAGGAGAAAGCCAAGGCTGAAGAATCGAAGAAAATCCTAGAAAAGATTGAGCTTGCCAAACAACGTACTGCAGACGCCAATAAGGGCGCGTCTGGAAACCCCGGGAAGAGACCACATGATGGCGATGGAACAAACGGGAAGCCAACTAAGAAATTGCCTCAGATGCTTCTGGTACTCCGTCCTCGAAGCCAATTCCCAAGCGAAACAATCTGCTTGGCATATCCTCCAAACCTGCACCAAAGCCTGTTCCCAGAAAGCGAGAAGCTTCTCCTCCTCAAGAATCAAAACTAGGTGCGCTTCTAGCAAGCATTGCCAAGCCCCCTGAACCGCCCAGGGCCCCCGAGGCACCACCTCGAGCACCCGAGACTCCTGAAGAGAAAGCCCGACGCGAGAGAAAGGAGAGCAGACGGCACTTAAGGGTGAGGTTTAAGGAAGGAGCAGAGTTGGCGCTTGTCAAACTCTTCAAGCATGAGCAAGCAGAAGATGAAGGGCAACAAGATGATATGCTTGTTCGTGATGCTCACGACGATCGTAGCGAGGGTATGATGCACAAGAGGCGCGTTTCGGAGACACTGGATGAGGATGATGATACACAGGGCGATTGGGAGGATAAGCCATATCTAGCACTGGTCCCAATTGACTTTAGTGGTGTGGACAAGAACACTACTTTTGGGCTAAAGTATGTTACTCGCGGTGGAGACCTTACCTTTACAACACCAGAACAACAAGTACAAGAACGACGGGAAGCTTTGGAGCTTATGGCTATTTATGCTGATCCCAACGATATTCCGACCTCGCCAAAGGAGCCTCCTCCTGCGCCTCCACAGACTGATGGTGCTGAAGATATCCCAAAGGAAAGCCAACTCCAAACACCGACTGCTCCTTGGTTAGCTCAACGGCTACAAGAGATCGAAGTTCACGGTCCATACCAAGCACATCAAATTTCCATGAGACGTTTGGAAGCTGAGAATAGGGCCCGCGGTGTTGGACACGCATTTTCAAATTCACCTTCGCCAAACATCAATTCAATCCTTCAGCAACTTGGAGGTCCTACTCAGCCATTGAAGCAGCCAGCCGATTCTTACAACCAAAATTCCAGGGAAGCCATGGACGCTCAGGCTCTGGAAAACCTTGTGCGCATTGTCAGCTCTTTGAAGGGCAAGCCTTATCCTGCCACCGAACCACCAGATTGGATGACGAATGAAAGCCAGAGAGCTTCTTGGTGGAATAGTTACAAGAGGGATAATGCAGGCAAGGAGATTAGGCAGCCTGATCCAATGGAGAATGATCGATTTCAACCACCGCCAGTGCTGCCAGTTCAACCTCTACAACAGATGCCGACTCAGCCTTATCAGCCACCCCCTCCTTCGAACATGCCCGCCGCAGCGCCTATGTTTGATACGAATCAACAAATGCAAGCACTTTATGCCAGCTACGCCAATAGCGGTAACGGCTCGGTGCAACAACAATACGATTATCAGCAATGGGTCGACGCAGCAGCTGCTGCTCAAGCTCAGGCTCAGGCATATGCCCCGCAGCCGGAACCACCGAGACGGAATGATGCTTGGAATGAAAGCCAACCCCCAAAGGCGAATAAGGGCTTCAAAGCAAAGCAGCGTGGTTACGACATGAAGGAATTCAACGCCGATCCTCCCCGAAACACCGCAATCTTCGACGAAAATGGAGAATACAAGGGCAAGAAGAAGCCTTGCCGCTTCTTCCAAGAAGGCAAATGTGCTAAGGGCGCAAAATGCACCTACCTGCACGACTAAGCGTCTCCTTGACCACGTCAGTCGATACTTAAAAGCATCTCTCTTGTCATATTCTGTCCGTGGCGTTTAGTGGATACCCGTGACAGCCACTTCTTTTTACATTGTATTCTATAGAAAAACTTCTTCTGCTGCATAGGTCGGAGTGTTTGCTTTGGCGTCTTGCATGGTTGGAATGGAAAGGGGATAGGGAGGGATGGAAGGAAGGAAGGATTTGGCTCTTGCATGCTTAGGTGTATCATCGAAATACAATAGCGATGAAGCTTTCAAAAGACGAAAATAACGAACAGACTTAATAGAGGTGATGTACTCGTTGACTATTTATGTATTGCGAATCCGGGGAGTTCATTCTTCATATTGACATGGCAAGTGCCGCGTGATATGTATGCCTTACTCGCACCATGTTTCCACGTCTGCAGGAACGGGGTATGTCTGTCTCATCTTAATACTTTCAGTCATCTTTCATAATTTCCTCAATTATACTTTCTCTCGTGTTCTACTCGAGACGACATTTACATTCACCTAGGCTAGGTACAGAGACGAGGAACCAAACGCTCTCTTTCATAGCTGGTTGGCATGCATGCATGCAGTAAGCGTATAAATTATATATATATATATCCATACCGCGCCAACTGCATGTTGGAGTATCAAAGATCGACGCGGGACGGTGGAAGGTCTTGATGGAACCATGCTTTCTTGACCTGTGTGCGATTTACGCATTCATTGATTGGTCTTTAAACTGACTTGTATGGTATGCGCCTGCTTTCGCGAAATATATGTACTTAGGCGTGTATTAGAAATGAGATATTTTGATGAGGTGTTTGAATTGTTGTTAGTGATTTTTTACTGTCGGGGGTTTTGTTCGGTCGATGGTTTTGTTCGGTCGGTGGTTTTGGTGTGAGATGGTGGTAGGATTTCAAGGGGCGGTTGTGTATGATTCAAGGAGGAAAATAGCTCGAGGACGGGGATTTGGTAGAAGATGAGTCGGTCGGTCCTGGTCATCTCATCCGCAGCACGTAGAAGGTAAATGCCGAGGGTGTAATTGCTTTTGGATATTGTGGTGGGCTGAGCTTCTTATATACTTCTAGCGCTCTGTCTATACGTGCTTTTCAACCTCAGGAAGCAAGTTAGCAGGTTTATCTGTACAAGTTGATTCACTGGTCAGTTTACAGTGGGAGTGAGGCGTTAACCCACACTCTATAAAAACGTATGCCCACGCAAGCATTACACTCATTATACTTCCCAGCATGAAAAAACTGATACACCAGCATAGAGGATGTCGTTGCGGTGGGGTTGTCACCTGATATGTGCATTGTGGTGGTTCTTAGCATGCTACTTAGCTATGAAGCAGTGTATTTGTGAACTGTGAATTGTGGTTGTGATGAAATGATATTGTATGCGGTGTTTGAGTTGCTGTCAAGTGTCTTTTACTGTCAGTGGGACGTTCGTTTGTTTGATTATTTTGTGGTACGAGGAGGGTTTCCATGGTGGCCGCTGGTGAATTGTTTATGTAGATAGATGTCTAACGGAAGCTTGAAGCTTTTGCTATGTTATGTTATGATGTAGTGCTATCTCTTAGATGGTTGCCATAGAAGCATGGTGTGTGGGATTAGTGGGTGAAAGGTGCAGTAAGGACTTTTTATATATTACATGGTTAGTGGTTTGCGGCGGAGTTATTTATTCATTTGTAGATTATGGCAAATGAGCGGGTGAGCGAGATGGTAATCTTGTATTACTGAGCTGAGGTTTGGCCTCGTGAAAGACTTCAGGCTAAATTGAGACTGTAAGAGTTGCTAATACATAGTAAAGTTTCATCTCACAATGTGGAAATTAATGACGTTCGATCGTGGTACCAATATGGAAAACAACCAGAAAAAGTCAGGTAAGATAACTATATAGACTTTCCTCACGGCTTAATATCCAAAAGACAAATGATTATCTTGACGGTCTTCCGGACTAGAAATTCCGCAATGTCGTATTTACCATTACTACTTCCCCAGCCGTTGTTCTTGGTACCGCTAACAGGGAGGGTGTCCTGGTCGTAAACTGTCGCTGCATGACATACACTTGACCATATTTCAAATCCTCAGCCATCTGCAGTGCTAACAGCTGGTTCGTGGTGTGGTTTGTAGCATTTACAGATGAATTGGCTAGTTTTACAGCTTCTTCTCCATCCCGTACGGTGTAGAGCGTTGCCGAGGGACCAAACGTCTCTTCGTCTCGTATCGTGTCGGAATCTTTGATCACTGAAATGATGGTAGGCTGGAGTAAGATACCCGTATTGTCGTTGAATGTATTCATTACCAACAAGGAACGCTGTTCTTCCATTTTAGGCTTTGGGAAGACCGTGAGCATGGTTTGCAATGCTTTTACTCACGGCATGGTCAACACTGCCACTATACCGAGTGGAAACTTCTGCCATAAGTAGACTTGTAGACTCATTTTACTATACTCTCTTCCTCGATAATGAATTCGGTCAAGAAGCAGATTTGTCCGGGATTTTGAAATGAAATATGATTTGTCGAGAGGGCGGGCGGTCGCGTTGATCCAGAGGTACGATTTCTGCCATTTCTGCTTCTTTTGAAAGGAACGCCCACTCTATGAAATATGAGGACAATGGATGATGTGAAGGTGAAAGGTTCGTGACCTGCGAGCATATCATGCACTTTTAGAACAAATGTTTCTCCTTGCCTCGTGTTTACTCCCCTGGAGCTAACTTTGATTGACGCATTGAGTACCAGCAGAAACTTCACATGAAGGCAACTATCCCCTCGGAGTTGAACTTTGATATCTGAATGGGACTTTTGACTTCCACTATTTCCTATGACTACTTCCTTCAAGTATAATTCTTCCCTGGCTCAATTTATATGCTTCATTCTTCTTGAGGACGTACAGTGACGATGAAACAAAGGGTGTCTAGCGCGTCTACTTTGTGCGGCGGATGACTGACAGTCTCAGGCTTCAAGAGGAGCTCCGAGAGACTATTGTCGACCTGTGAGAGAATTGGAAGGACTCAGTCTAGTTGCTATAACAAGCCCGGTAGGCCCTTTGCCTCAGAATTTCCGAACCTTGTGACAAACGTAGCCCAATTACCGAATAGTGTCGTCAGAAAATAGATGCAGCTCCACAAGGAATTATCCGAGCCTTAGTATTATCGCAGAGTCATCTATAAGAGCTTAGCCTTTCCAGGCAGGAAGCCCTTGACACCGTTGCTAATCCAGCATTCTTCACCATCAGCTAGAGAGTCGGCCTTCACCACACCTTCAACGCAAAATCTATTTTCAAATCAGTTATAGTCTTTTGAAGACGGGTAGAGAAGCCAATATTACCCCCTTTCAAGGGCCCATCGTCTCGTAGTCCCAATTTGACCACCACTCGCCACGTTCGGAGTCGTCCATCTCCCATCCCTCCAAAAATACACACTCGTCAAACTCCCTTCCATAATCTCCCCATTACCACTCACAAGCAAAACCTCCTGCCTGGCCGTGAAATCCCTGATTCCAACCCTTTGCCGACTATTCGTATACATGTCTCGACTTGTGGTCTTGTACGACGTGTAAGGAGACGGCGTCGTTTTCATGGTATCAGGCATCACCTCAAACGGCTCGTCTATGGGAGGATCGCCATGAACGCTATCGCCATCCCCGAGTTCTAATGCCCCCCCTGTCAAGGGGCTGACTTTCATTTTGCTCGCAGACTTTGGTGGTGGGAGTCTTCCAGGATATAGTGCTTCCCTACTAGAATCCGGCGTAGGCGATGGCTCGACGGTGATCGTGCCATCTTTGCTCAGCAATACTCGAATCCTCACAGGCTTTGTAGATTGGGTGTCAACGGTCTCGGTAAGCTTCTTGAGAAGGTGAGTGAAGCCATTGGGGCCACGAATAACTTCCGCAGCAACTATCCAGCCGAAATGTTCAGCGGCTTGTAACAAGCGGTCTCGATGGTACGGGAGCATATAAAAGGGGCTGGGATGTTTGATTTCGCGATCCCATGCCTCGGTGTTGGCGGACAGTGGGGTGAGCAATGGATCGTAACGCAGAGAGGAGAAAAGCTGCAAGTCTGGTTCCGCCATTTTGTGGACTGGATGTGAAGAATGTCAGTACGTCTTATGCTCTAGTATTATACAACAAACTACAGCTTTAGTACGAAAGAAGCACGTAAGGTTACGATATACGTGACTTTGAAGCTGCCCCATAAGAGCAGATTCTTTCGCCTTTGAAAATCGTCCAATTACCTCTATTCGCAACTGAGCAATATGGGTACTAGGTTTAGCCCAAGTACTACCCTTTGGGCAATCTGCGATATGCATCGTGCGTACTTATCTGGGACTAATTGGACCAAATTGAGAGCAGAATTTCCGAAGCGTTTTGAAAGGTACACCGTAGTTGTAAATCCAGATCAAACCTGAAAGGAATATGATAAGAGGAAAAAGCAAGGCCTCACATATAGAAGAGCTCAGAGAGACTAAGCTGGCGAAGAGTACCTAGGTATGTATTCAAAAGCTCAGCTCGCTCCAAGAAAGAAAGAACGACCCTAGTCCAGGACTCAAACCAGATGTAGAATGTTGAGCTGGAGAGTGTAATTCAAATTGATAAGATGACAATATTGAACGACTTGACCATTCATGGAGGATTTGACATGTTTGGTGAGGATATATACCGGACCGGAGTGAAACAAAGGCACAATTAGTCATTCGTAGGAGGTGTGCCTTGATAAATCCAAGCACTATGCGCACGACCAATCAGGGACGGGAACGGGATGACTTTTGGAGCTGTGCTCTGTGCCCTACGTATCGAATCTTTTTACTTTTCGGCAGACAGCTCAATTCCATCATCAACGAGTCTGCCAGCGCCGTCCATCGAGTATTTGTTTCTTTCATATTATTGCTCTTTACCTTCTCTTAATACCACATTTTCTGCCACATGTCTAACCCAAGCCCAATACCCGTTGGGAGGGCCCCCCCAGACTTCGTGTCGTCAACACCCCCTAATTCCGTTTGGGACCGCATATCAACCTGGGCGTCGGAGAACAAGGCGGTTGTCTACACAATTGCAGGTGTCGCAGTGGTTGTCACAGGAGCTGGTGTTGCATACTATCTCACGGATCCGGTACGAGGGCCGAAACGCCCCTAGATTATCAGGCTATTTATCAGGCTATTTTAGCTAACATATACTATAGAGTACCACCACAGTCAGTACACCAAAGAAGTCAAAGAAAGAGAAGCGAAGGAAGAAGGAAGAAGAGAAAAAGGCCGATATAGAGAAAGGAACTGCGGAGGCCAAGCCAAAGACGCCAACTGTCGAGACTGTGGAGGAGCTTCCCGAAGTTGACGAGACAACGGTTGGAAGCCTTTCCGAAGAGCAACGAAAAGACTATGCTGGAAAGTTGAAGGCCGCGGGAAACACTGCTTATGGGAGTAAAGACTACACCAAGGCTATTGATCTCTATGGAAAGGCTATCATCTGCAAACCGGATCCTATCTTCTACTCGAACAGAGCCGCTTGCTACAATGCTCTTTCACAATGGGAGAAGGTTATTGAGGACACAACGGCTGCTATCAACCTCGATAATGAATACGTCAAGGCTTTAAACCGACGGGCTCATGCATACGAGCATCTCGAGAAGTTTAGCGAAGCCCTTCTCGACTTTACGGCAAGCTGTATTATTGATGGCTTCCGAAACGAGTCCAGTGCCCTAGCCGTAGAGCGATTGCTGAAGAAGGTGGCCGAGGCCAAGGCGAAAGTCATTCTTACGACCAAGGACAAGAAACTCCCCAGCTCATCGTTTGTCACAAATTACCTCCAGAGTTTCCGGGCTCGACCGGCGCCTGCAGGATTGGAAGAGAGCGAGGAGTTGTCAGAATCTACTGGCAAGGGGCAATTGCAACATGGACTGCGGTCAATGGACTCGAAGACTGCCGATGGATACGAAGAGGCGGCAGCTTCCTTTGACAGAGCTTTGCAATTGAACGAACTTGGTGATCTCGAAGCCTTCGCATACAATATGCGCGGAACATTCAGATACCTTCGTGGTGACAACCTTGATGCATTGGCTGATCTGACCAAGAGTATCGACCTCCAGCCCTCCCTGACACAAAGTTACATCAAGCGTGCAAGCATGCATTTGGAGATAGGTTAGTAGAAGCATCATACTATATTGGCCGTGCTAATGTCTCAATAGGTAATAAGGATGCCGCTGCAGATGATTTCGAAAAGGCCATGGAACAAAACAGCGAAGACCCTGATATTTACTACCACCGTGCCCAGCTCCACTTCATCCTCGGCGAGTGGGCAGATGCCGCAAAAGACTACCAAAAGTCCATCGACATCGACCGGGACTTTATCTTCTCTCACATCCAGCTCGGTGTTACGCAATACAAGATGGGGTCGGTCGCATCATCAATGGCGACGTTCCGCAGATGTATCAAGAACTTCGACAAAGTGCCAGATGTCTACAACTACTATGGAGAGCTTTTGTTAGATCAGCAAAAGTATCAAGAAGCAATTGAGAAGTTCGAGACAGCAGTGGAAATGGAGAAGCAGACCAAGCCTCTAGGAATGAACGTCCTCCCTCTTATCAACAAGGCTCTTGCTCTTTTCCAATGGAAACAAGACTTTGCTGAGGCCGAGAAGCTTTGCCAGAAAGCGCTGATCAGTAAGTACTCGTCTACTCAATATATTGCTCAATAAATCGCTAACCATTTGTAGTCGATCCGGAGTGCGACATTGCCGTTGCGACTATGGCTCAACTATTACTGCAGCAAGGCAAGGTAACAGAGGCGTTAACATATTTCGAGCGAGCCGCCGAGCTCTCCCGAACCGAGGGAGAAATCGTCAACGCGCTATCATATGCCGAAGCCACGCGCACCCAGCTGGAAGTTCAAGAAAAGTATCCCCAGCTCGCCAACAGACTGCAGGGCATGAGCGGTGGATTCGTGGCGGTATGCGATAAGTGGAAGAGATGCTGTGGAGAGGGGTTTGAGCTGAGCAGCGAGGCTTTTTGAGATACACAAAGAGCCACGATGGATGCTACGGCTACAAACTGGCAGTGGGGTTGACAAGACTGCATGAAGACTGCTTCTACATGTATTTAATACTCCGCTTTTCACTCATAGAAGAGTGTGTACAGTAAGACAAACGCGCGCACTTTTCTGTATTTATCTCGTGATTCAAGTGTGTCAAATTTTCCCTCGAAAGGAAGAAGCTCATCTTCGCTCCTATTCCGCCTGGCTCGTCTTGCTCTTACCGCATCTGCAGTTCAGTTCAGCTCTGCTCAAACCCCAAACACCAAGTGCCACAAGCCACCTCTCCTTCCCAGCAAAAGCACCCTCGATCTAAAGCACCATCGATCAAAAGCACACTCTGACCACTCTCTTCCCATACATACCGTATCATATCACATCCAACATCTAACCAGCCCCCCAATCACAAGCAACCAGCACTACTTACGCTCCTCTCTCTTCTCCGTATAGTACCGAGCCTCGAATTGTGCAATGCATTTACCAGTACACCATAGGAGCCAGTGTAATAGACTGCTTAGATGAAGCAAGACAACGAGGCTAGCTTTTATGACTGAATTGTTCAGCGTTAATTCAGAGGCTGTGCGTGGAAAGATAGTTAGATCAAGAGTTACTGTGGTGGGTGGGGATGTTGTAGGTTAGGTTTGGTTGAGTTTGGGAGGAGATGAACATCTAGAGCTCGGCACATGCAAAGTCGGCGCTCAAGGTAGGTGGGTAGGTAGGTAGGCGTTTCTGAGAGGAGAGGTTGTACAGTAGATGGATGGGGCTATCATGGGGTTATGGAAGGGGGGATGGCGCTTGTTCCAAGCAAGCGAGCAGGAGTTAATTGAGGTTTACATGATATGACATGTTGGAAGTGAAATGCCGCTTATGGCGGTAGATACAGTAGTAGCGCTTCTATATGAGTTCTGGAAGAGTACAGTACCAAACAAGCATCGAGGTGGAGGGGAGGTCGCATAGGAACACCAACCGGACCGGGTCAACGGCGCTTGAGGTTCGAGCAAGATCTCGCTCGGATAAATCAGCATGAACCATATCTCGCGCCTCCGTGGCTTATGGAATTGAACACGAACACTAGGTAGCGTCTGGGTGGCATGTCACCTTGAGACAGACATCAGCTAAGAAGTAAGAAGTTTAATTCATAGACGCGACGAGGGCGGCAGGTCTGTCTGCGAAAAGATAGGTTAAATGGAAAATATGTATGTACATATCTGAGAACTGAATCTAAAGGCAAGATCGAATTCAAAAGCAAGAAAAGTAACAAACAATTAAGCGCACTCGACGTACTATTTTCTATATTAGGAAACAGTAGCACGTGGCGTTCTTTTTTGGAGAATGAAATCAAGCGTCAAGTCGTGTTACCTGTACCCGCAGGCAAGCGAGAGAGATTAAATGATGCTAATTTGTATGGAAATAGAATGGGATATTGCTAAATTGGGAAGGGAAGTGGTGTCATGGGAGGGGTAAATTTGTGTGCTTTTAATTTATTGTAGATTGGCTTAGGTAATTATATGTATGTACGGATGCACGGACGGGGCTTTTGAGATCCGAGACAGATAGGGTGGGGGCACGGGCACATGGTTGACTGGGGGGAGGACGGTAGGAGCTTTGAGATGGGATGAGATGGGATGGGGATGGGAAGAAGTAGAGATGATAACTGGAGATGCTTTTTTCTTGAATGGGAATGGGATTAGACTCTGAAGGCTCTGAAGGCTCTGAAGTTGACTTGTAATATTGGGGAGGTGTGAATACGGAGAATGGCGCCTAGGTAATCTCTCTACTGCTGTATGTACCGCATATCGGGTACAGAGGCGGAAATTGGAATGGCTGGAGGTATATTACACGAATACATGGCATGGCATGGCAGATGGATAATGGCTAATAAACCTCTGAAAAGACTAGATTGATATTGATATTGCCGGTATCCTCATCGCATCGCTATCGGATAACGGAACGTGCCGATCGAACATAATTACTTAGATAGATAGGTCAGCCGAAACGTGCGGATTGAAATGGCAGACTTGAGAATTCGGTGATGTTTTGAAAGATACCGACGAGCAGTCATCAGAAACATGACTTGTAACGCTCCAATCCTTCTCCAGGAAGTCGGCCATGGCTTCTAAGAATCAGATAAACAACTTTCTCCTGAACCAAGGTCTAATTGGGGTAGCTACCCCACCACGAGCGGTCGGTGCACGAGCACGAGCACGAGCAGTACGGAGCAAGTGTGTTTTAAAGGTTAAAAGGGGTTCCCGTAAATCGACTCGAAAAATTAGTATATCGACGCTAGCTAGCCTAATCGGGAAGGTTCTACTCACTATGCGCGCACGTTCAAGCCTATATGCCGAGTACTTCTAACGCTACTAGAATGTAGAGGCATCTGAAGTACCTAGCGTGCTGGCCTGTATATAGAAAAATAGTAGATTAAATAAAGAAAATAAGCAGTATGTAAAATGTATAAGTGAACGCATAAAGTAACTTGTAGTCTTACTTAAATAGTTAGCAAAATGAAGTTACTTAGGGAGAATACGTCGCGTAGCTAAATATATACTAAATTATATGACTTCCTACTATAACTATAGCTATAGCTACCCCTAGCTATATATCTTTAAATTATTATTATTATAATATCTTAACATTTATTATTATATCCTTAATCAACTACTCTTAATTAAATCAATTACCTTCTACTATAGTAGCCTTTTACTAGTCTATATCTATACTAATGCTTATATAGATAGTCTTCTCCCTTAAAGATATAAGATGTATTAGAAAGGATTTCGCCTATAAAAATCGATTTAGATATAAAATTTAAGATACTAAGAAGGATAATAAGACTAGTAAAATACGTCTACATTTATAAGCATACGATCTTATAAGAGAGCTAGATAGGAGAAATAAGAGCGTAGCTATTTATACCTTAAAGAAACGCGATTATAAGGTTATAAAATGCAACTATCTCTTTAAAATCTAAGTAAAAATTAATCTTAATAATAAATGAGACCTTAAAATACTAGAAGAGTAGCATAATCATAAGCCTTTAAAGACTCTCTTTATAGTACCTATCTTTTATATTAACTTCCTAGTTGATAATAATATTATACAAATTATTAATATAGTAAATATAAGTTAATCTCCTATTTAAATTATCACTTTTCTATAAAAGGAGAATCTGTTAGTATCATAGGGGGTGATCACTTCTTACTAGCTAGTAGCTTATAAGACTTGATACTAGGTTGTAGTATTGTATTTATAATGATCTAAGTAATAATAGTAGGGGCTACAATACTTAGAGGTTAGGCCTTCAAGCTTACGTAACCCATGCTAAGTCATATGACTATAAAGTAGGTCCTAATATGTCCCGACACTAGCAACTTCTCTCTTTATCATCAAGTTGCCTTATCGGGATATTGCTCTATCTTACTTACTATTGCTTGTATAATATAGGCCTTACTATTATATCTAAAAGGACTATAGATACTATATCAAGTGATATGGCTAATAAAATAGAAGAATGAAAATAGGGAAGTGGATCTATAGCTTAAAAGCTTAGATCTAGGGAGCTAATAGTAATCTAGGTAATAACTTAGAATCTGATAAGAAACTAATAAGAAAGTATTGTAATAAGTACTCTAAATCGTTTATAAAAGCATTAAAGGATATATTTCAGGTCCGTCTTAATCAAGCCTAGCTTAGGGTCTACTTAGGGCTCTTCCTATAGCTCTTCCTATAGCTCTTCCTATAGCTCTTCCTGCTCTAATTTAGGGTCTACATATGATTGATAGTATCTATAGATATACTTATGAAGTATTATATTTAAAGGAAATATCAACTTGTATTTAGTATATCTAAATAGTTAACAATCTAGTAGATGTTTAAAAAGGGCTTAGCCTAAGAGGAAGGTTAAATCGCACTTCTAGTAGTTGCGAGGCTAAGGTAGCTTATAGGCGCTAGGCTTTTAAGGTTCTTGATCTAAGGTAGAGGGAGCTAGAATTGCTATTATAGGGATTGCTACTTAAGTGATTAGGGAATCGATCTACTTCTACTATACTTAGATAGTATTCTTAAGATTACTAACTTTCTTCTTATATATAGTCTTCTATACTTGAAGAGTAATCCTAAGGTCAATCCAAGACCCTAGGAGTATAGACGTTATTGAGGCTCTACTACCTAGTATTATGGCTCTATAGAGAAGCTTTTTAGACATATAAGGGAGAATTTAGATAAGGAGATTTAGAGGTAATTTGAAGGGATTTGGCAATAAGGCGACATTATAGTCGATCTACAGATTATAAGGAGTGTAGATACTCTACTAGCAGTCTACTAAGCTATTATTAATACTTTAGGAGAGCTAAAGTTGTCATAGAAGGAGGAGAAATAAGGGAAGAAAACGTAGGCACTCTATAAATTAGCATATTGCGATTTATGTGTATTTTTATAGGGCAAATCGTAAAAACTCTACGTTTTAAGGAGAGTATAAATCCTTAGTAGTTAAATAGGTTGCTCTAAGCTATAGGCATAAACTATAGTAGGAATCAGAAAAGGTTGTACTATTTTAGAGGTTTGAAGTATTCTTATAGTATACTTTGAAATAAGAGGATTTAGAGTATGCTTATAGTATAGGCGTAGACTATATTGCTCCGAGGCTAGGGAATGCTTGCTAGCATTTAATTAAGAGGTACAAATCGAAGGTATAGAGTATTCTACTAGAGCTAATTAGCTACTATAAAGCTATATATTTTAGTACTATATCTACAAAAAATTTTCCTGCCAGAGTAGTACTAGTAGCAGAAAAGTATGGCTAAATCTACTAGCCTAGTAGATTTGCGACCTAAACTATTAGTCTAATACTTTAGTACTATTAGAAACCCTCTATTTTTAGACTAGTAGAAATAGTAGTAATATTATTAAATATAGTATAATCGATATAGGGAGTAGTAATAGGAAGTCTTCCTATATATCTATTTTTAACATTTCTACTATTATAACTATTAGTATTACTATTACTATTATCTCCTTTGGATTTCTTATCTAAACTCTATTACGAAGCAATTGTTTTATACTAGTAATATATATTATTAATTTTACTCTATTGCGACTAGTATCCCTTATCCTATATATACTAAAAATTGCTATTCTCTCTAATACTACTAATGCTAAATGTTAAATAATTCCTAATCCTACTTATACTAATAATTGCTACTATCTCTAATACTACTAATACTAAATGTTAAATAATTCCTAATCCTACCTATACTAATAATTGCTACTATCTCTAATACTACTAATACTAAATGTTAAATAATTCCTAATTCTACCTATGCTAATAATTGCTACTATCTCTAATACTACTAATACTAAATATTAAATAATTCTTAATCCTACTTATACTAAATCCCTTAATACTAATACTAGATCTATAACCTCTTAGGCTTGCAAGTTAGTAATAATTAGAGGAGGCTACTATTTTGATATACCTTTTCTTTACTTCTTCTTACTCCTTTTTATTGCCTTATATACCTAGTTCTATATATTAGCTAGTTATCTAGTTGCTAAACCTATATTACTAGTTACCTTAGCTTTACTAGAACTAGCCTTCCTTTTAGTTGCCTTCTCTATAGATACTATAGACTTTTACTACTATATTATCTATTTAATAAATAGTCTATTATTGCCTGCTTATAAAACTTCTTTTAACTAGTATACTCTTATATCCTCTTTATCAGAATCTTCATCTAGCTAGCGCCCTCTTATATTTTCTAGTCTAGAATTGGAATCTTTATCTAGCTAGTACTATCTTATACTTCCTAGTCTAGAATTAGAATCTTTATCTAGCTAGTACTATCTTATACTTTCTAGTCTAGAATCGAGATCTTCGTCTAGCTAGTACTATCCTATACTTTCTAGTCTAGAATCGGGATCTTCTTCTAGCTAGTACCGTCTTATACTTTCTAGTCTAGAATCGGGATCTTCTTCTAGCTAGTACTATCTTATATTTTCTAGTCTAGAATCTTTATCTAAACGCGATCTCTATTCCTACTTATACTCTACTACTTAATTATAGTTAGTTTTACATATATATATATTAATATTATAATACTATACCTCTATCTATCTTAAGTATACTTCCTTCTTAAGGTTCATTTATAATTATCTACTAAGATTCTAGTATCTTTCTTTT
>QGMI01000457.1:0-29926 GCA_007821535.1 Lachnellula occidentalis
TAAAATAAATATAGCTTTAAATTATATATTATAAGATAGCTAGTATAAGTCTTAGTAAAGAATATATAGTATTAGTAGTATATAAAAACCGGAATCTAATTACTTCTAGTATAATAAATATAGCTACTATTTATATTAGTCTTAAAGCTTTATATAAAGATACTATCTAACTTCTACTTATTCTAAAGTATATAGCTACTATTAGGTCAAATAGTAATCCTAGTTCTATTAAAAGAAAGATTATAAATGACCTTAAAATGCGCGCTAGTAGACGGCTATTTAGAGGGGATTATTTAGAATAAGATCTTTAGTTAAGTATTAGTAGATATTATAAAAACGTATAACTTAAAAGTAAAACTTATAATAGCTTTATTAAAAGTTATAATACTATTAGTAATAATTATAAAAAAGTAGTTAGAAGGATTCTAGTTATTACTACTTATATTAATAGCTTAGTTTTAAGATAGAAGAAGAGAAGATATAGTATTAATAGTATTATAGATAGAATAAAGATATTATAAAGCATTTAGAAAGTTAAGAAATTTAAAGTATTAAGATTAAAAGTTTAAAATAGAAAAGAAGTTTAAAGAAAGAAGAAATAGCTAAAAGAGAGTAGATAGTAACTTTAAATATAACTTTAAGTAGAATAACTAGATAGAAGTAAATTAAAAAGCTTAATATAGAAGAAACAAGTTAGATAGAAGTAGAATTAGCTACTAAGAAGAGAAGTTATAAGCTAGGAGAAGATAAGAGAAGTAAATTAGAAGAGTATATATAATAGTATCTTTTTTATATAAAATTATAAACTAGGAAATAAGTAAAGAAACTAGCTTATAGAATAGTAATAATAAGATACTTAAAAGGTTTCTAAGAATATTAGATTCTAAGTTTTAGATATTTTAATCTAATTATAAAAAGAGGATTCTAAGGCTATCTAAAGATTTCTAAAGAAGTAGAAAGTATAGAATAGATAGGTATAAAGGAATAAGTAAGCTTAAAAGGAAGTTGGCTAGAAGAATAAGCTAAGAAGATAAGTCTTTAGTTTAAAGATTCCTAGATCTAATACTTACTTTAAAGTATACTTACTACTATTAGATAAGTTTAAAGAAAATTCTTATATACTTATTATACTATATTAGAAATAGCTAGTACTTTAGAATAGGACTAGTAATCTTATTTAAGAAAATAAAGAAGTAGATATTTAAAAAAGGAACGTAAATAGGATAGCTAATAAGAATTTAATAATATATAGAAATTAGTAATATTAACTATTTATAAAAGTATTCTTAGGTTTTAGAATAAGAAAAAAGAAAAAAAGTAAAAGATATAAATATCTTCTAAAAGACTTAAAGGTTAAAAATCTTAAATAATAATAGTCTAATAAGTACTTACTAGAAGATAGTAGCTTTATATAATATATTTACGTCTTTAAATTATATAAGAGATAGCTAATCTATTTATTTAGTTAGCTACTAGATTATTTAAAGAAATAAAAGTCTAGTACTATCTATCTAGCTAGGTATTCTTTATACTTAAAAGCATTCTAAAGCCTTATATAAGAATAGTAATAGGACTTAAAATATTAGTTACTATATAGCCTATTTTAAAAGGAATAGATTTAAAGAAGAGTTAAGTAAAAGATAAAAAAGAATACTTAAAAGATCTACTAGTTAGAAGATATTATAGGTTAAAATATAAGAATAAGGCTTTTAAAAGAATATATTTAAATTTTAAAGCTTTATATAAATTAGTAGTTATACTCATAATAGCTTAATAAAAAGTTCTAATATAAAGCAAAAGACTATAAATTAAGATTTTAGATTCTTCTACTTCTTTTTTAAACTTTTAAATAAATTATAATAAAGTTTCTAGTAAGAAGAATACTAGACTTTAAGTATTTCTAATAGAGATTTAAGACTAAGAAGTAGAATAAATTAGAAGAGGTAAAGAAGTTTAAAAGTATTAATATAAAAAAATTAAAAAGAAGTATAAAGGTAGGAAGAAAGAAACATAAAGCTATAATAGGTTTTAGGGCTATATGTCTTATATATAGGATTATGATATAAGATATAAGCAAGTGAAATAGCTTAAATTCAAACTATATAAAAATATTACTAGAAGTAAAAAAAGGCTTCTTTAAAGAAAATAGAATCATCTTAAATAGATATAGATAGAGATAGCTAAGTAGGTATTAAGTATAACTTTAAATTAAGTAGCTATATTAGCATTTAGTAATAGGCTTAAGGCCGAAGTCTAGCTTTATAGAAGAAAGAATTAGTTTCGACTTTTTATTATTATAGTCTTAAGTATATACTATAACTAGAATAAGTTCTTACTAATAAGATAAGTTATAAAAGAAAATATATATAATAATCATACTTAGCTAAAGTATAGTAGTATATGTAGTTTATATAAATATTATTTTTTATGCTTTTAAGATTATTATAAGCTTAGAAAACGCCTTTTATATTACTATTATAGATATTATAAAGATCGCTCTTATAGTATCATAGAATTGCAATACGCTACTATATAATCTATAGTCAGGTACTCAAGTTGTAGGAAGCCTTATAAAATAGGGCTTCTCTACTCACTTAGAATACTATCTATTCTATAATACATTTATTACAACCTCTTATTATTTTACTTATTAATTATAAGTATTCTATAAGTCAGATCCTAGCTATAGAGTTTATAGTTATATTGCTTCTTAATAAATTAGTAATTACTATAAGGGGCAAGGCATACTCTAAGGCTTATAGGATATATTTAAATACTATTAACTAAAAAGGGGATTAAGAAGCTTTTATTATAACTATCTAAGACCTAGAAGTTGAAGCTTTTAGGAGTTTTCAATTACGAGACGAATTATAAAGCGTTACTATAGCAACTATATAAAGCGCGATACTATTTTTAATCGAAAATGCTACCTATTTAATATTAATATCTATGAAACGATAGCGACGACAAACTATAAGGATTATGCTAGTAAGAACCTATTAGTTTAATATTCTTTACTTATAGAAACTAGTTTTTAGCAACTAGGAAAAGGTTATGATTGCGTTTTATTAGAATTAGCAACATCTTAATATAATTTAAGTTTAGGCTACAACTAAGCGGTCTAAGCTATTACGTTAAAGTAAGCTAATTACAAAAGCATTTTAGCCGATTACTTAGAAGCTAGAAATTATAAGAAAAGAGAATAGGTCTATTAGGAACAAGTACGAAGCTAGTACTTCGAAATCCGAAAGGGCGATTCCTTATTTTGCTAGGTTATATAATTATAAAGTCTTTTAGAAGTAGTTTTTATATCTTAATTATTAAAGAAAAAGAAAGTTTTAAGCGTATATATTAGATATTATAGAAGT
The DNA here is from genome assembly GCA_007821535.1 of Lachnellula occidentalis. Taxonomy (NCBI): domain Eukaryota; kingdom Fungi; phylum Ascomycota; class Leotiomycetes; order Helotiales; family Lachnaceae; genus Lachnellula; species Lachnellula occidentalis. The sequence continues at coordinate 3,369 of QGMI01000457.1, forward strand.
GTATAAGGGATTTTTAGTACTTAACGCTAAAATTTAAAGGTTATTTAAATGCCTTATATCCTATTTTTAAGTCTAAATTTTGATTTTACTCTTTATCTAAAAATCTTAGAAATTGATATTAGTTTATTCTTATCTTAACTTTCTTTAAAGTAATATTACTTTATTATCATACTAGTATATTACTTACTATTAATATATCTTTATTCAACCTATAAACTCCTACTAGATTCGTCTAGATAATGCTTATATTAGACCTTGTAACTAGTAGAGTTAGCTTAGTAAAAGATAGAATACTAACTACTTTAGTAGGAGCTATTACTAGTAACTAATAAGAAGTAAAAGATAGTATCCTAAGTACTTCTTTAAGAGATATAGTATCTTCGCCTAGCCTCAAGCTAGAGAAGCCTCTAATAAGGAAGGAAAGGAGGAAGCTAGCTATAGAAGTAAAGTAGAAGTAGTATACTAAACCTAAGAAGAAGATAAATAGTACTACCTTCCTAAAGATATTAACTATTATATTAGATAAAGTTAGTAGACCTAAGAGCTATTCTAGTAATATCTTTATAATAGGAAGATATGGTCTAGATAGATTTCTAGAGTAAATCAAGCCTTTTATTATTAATAATGATTTTATTAGAAATGCTTCTAAGAAAGAGTCTTTTAAAAAGGACTCTTTAAAGAAGAAGAAGAAGGATAAAAAGCTGAAAAAGTTAAAGGTAGTACTAATTCTATTATTATTAGATGATTTATTATCTTCTTCCTTATCTTTAAAATACTCTTTATCTAGTAAGAAGTTAATATTAGATACTAAGTCAAGTAATAAGGCTATAAAGAAAACTCGAAAGTCTAAGTCTAAATCAAAGAGATCTTACTATAAGAAGAGCTTCCTATAACTTACCTTTTAGAACCTAATACTAATTAAGGAGACCTATAGTATGCCTTCTTTTAATAGAACTAATATTACTAAATACTTTAAGACTTTAGAATAATACTTTAAGACTTATAAAATTAAGCATTTAGATGAAAAGATTAACTAGGCTATTTAGTATATAGATTCCTAAATTGCTTAGAATATAAAACGACTCGCTAAAATGATAAAAAGCTAGAAGAGGTTCTAGGAAATCTTTTATAAAGAGTATTAAGCTAGGGATATAGATTAGATAAAGTATACTATTAGTTATCTAGACTAAGTTATCTAAACCTTTTAGGGAATAATAGGGACGATTTTAAAGATATAGATCTAGACTTACTACTATAAATTTAATAATATAGTTATAGGATTACTTTAAGAAGTTAGGTTAACTAACTACTAAATAATAATAAAGTTCTTCTAAGGACTTTTATAAAACCTTTAAGATAAAGCAATAAAGTATACTTGTAAGGAACCTAAATATAGTTAAAAATACATATAGGAATTTAAATAGGTATATGATTATATTAAGAAGGATATTACTAGTATTAAGGAAATCAATTAATACCTAGATAAGTAGTTAATAGCAATATTACTATATTAGTTAAGCAAGAAAGTAGCCTTGATTTACTTATTAGTCTAATCTATTCTATATTGACCTAAGGAAACTAAAAAAGTAAAAGGGCTAGTACTACTTTATAATATACTATAAGATGATAGATAACTATAGACCTAGATAACAAATAGCATTTCTAAAAAGAAGCTAGAAGATATTATAGATAGGCTTAAATCGCTCTATATTAACTAAATGATTATAGACTAAATCTATAAGTAGCTTATAATAGTCAAAATTAATAAGCTTCTACTTAACGCTTTAGAAGAAGGTATATCTAATATGCTAGCGGTACTAGTATAGGCAGGCTATATATAGAAAGCAGATTTTGCTAAATATTAATAGTATCTAAATAAAATTTTACTAGAAATGTAACTCTAGCTAAAGTATTAATAGTAGAACTAATACTAAGACTACTAGGTATTTTATAGATTAGGAATTATCTACGAAAAGAGGAAGGACCCTAGAGACCTTTCTAATATAGTAGAAATCTATCTTAGGCCGTAGCCTAAGAATGAAGCTAATTCGAAGCCAATTTAGCTTAATCCTAATTAATCATAATACTTCCAAGTGCTTATAAGATTAGGTATAGATAACAAGTCTATAGGCAGTATTATAGATATATAAAGAGTAGCTTAAGTAGTACTATTTAGTAAGGAAGTTATAATAGAAGTCATAAATATTAAAGTATAGAAGGTTCCTAAAAATGAGGGAGTACTAGAAACCTAGATCCTAATAGAGGAAAGTACTACTAAAATCTAAAATCTCTTAATAGAAAGGAGAGTAGTAGTAGAGCTAGTCCTAGGAAAGATAATTTAAAAGAAGAAGCCCTAGAAGCCGAATAAGACGCTTTAAGAGAAGCTATAAGAATAGGCCTAGCTAGCTAGAATGAAGTCGCCTAAACCTAAGCCTAAGCCGTAAAATAGTATTATTATTAACATACTAGATAATAGACTACTATAAGTAAAACCTAAGCTAGTAGTAGTATCTGCTAAACCTAGAAAAGAAAAGTATTCTATAAAGAATAAAGAAGCAAATAACTTGTCTAATATATAAATAGTAGATAATAAAGGAGATAACTAATTAGAGGTTCTAAAAGCAAGTTATACTACAAAATAAGCTAAGATGTAAAAGGCGCTAAAAGCTATAAGGATTATAGAAGAGTTATTATTTAAAGCTTAGATATGAATGCCTATTAGACTATTAGAACTAGGTATTAATATTAGAAATCTCATTATAGGATTAGGTCTAATAAATAAGAAAACATTAGATAAAAGCTTAGTAGAAAGGAAGATTAACTAGAAAATAAAAAAGATACCTACTAAGGCTAATATCCTAAACTTTACCTACTATGATAAACTAATAAGACTAGTTAGGATTAAGAATTTCACTTATTAAAAAGTAGAATCTATAGAATCTATAAAAGTTAATTTAATAGAATTTATAAGATTTGCTTACTATATCTCTTCTATACTAAAAGTGATAATTACTATTAAGAGATAGAATAAAGTAATAGATTACTATATAATCCTAAATAGCGGAGCTAAAGTTAATATGATAAGTACTACTACTATATCTAAGGCTTAAGTCACCTTTATCTTAAATTATAAGATATAGATAACTAGTATTATAAGAAGTTAAAGCTGATTCCTAGGATTTGTAGATAATATTATAATAGTAATTAGGAATATAATTATATACTTCTAGTTTTATATCATCTCTTATAAGGCTAAGAAAGTTATCTTAAGGATACCTTTCTTCTAATAAGCTAGGATAAGCTTTCGCTATTCCTAGAATAGTATAGGCAGACTTATTATAAGTCTACTAATCAACTTTAAAATAGGGGATATCACCTAATTCGTTACTAATAAGGCGATAGAGCCTAAGAAAGGTAAGGACTTATCTAGAATAATCATATTGCCTAGTAAATCTGAAAACTCCAACTTGAATTAGTAACTAGGAAGTAACTTTAGCTATTAGGATAATACTAATATTAAAGTTGCTAATATAGAAGTTAACTATCTAGAAGCTATAGAAGTTGACTAGCTGTATAGGCAATTTGAACTAGGAAAAGAATATAGATACCTTACTTGCTATTAAATATATAATAAAGAAGCGAGGTTTTTAGATTGAATTATTTAAAAAGTCTATAATAATATAAGCAAGTAGGTACTAGATCAAGTAGCTAGGATTGAAGAAGATCTAGAGCCTTTATATAATAAGTATAAGACTACTTTAATAGCTTACTAAAGATAAGATATTAATATCTTCTTTATTACTAGCTAGGAATGAATTAATAGATATCTATAATAATACTATCCTAAGGCCCTATTCGTGCCTATAGGGATAGTTTACGAATAGTGCCTATTTGATTAGAATTGCTAATTTAGAGTTATAATAAACCTAGTACTATAAAATCCTACAAGCTAGTAGCAACCCGATCTATGACTTATAAAAGGATAAGACTAGATCAAAAGCATTTTCGATTTTATAGAAATAGTACTAGACCTTATATAGGAAGGTATCTTCTTTAATAAGCTATATTATAGAAGGATTATTAATAAAGGGATAATCTATAAGAATAGACTTCTAGAAGCTAAAGTAAATAGAATCGCTATAGAATACAAGCTTAAGTAATAGTTCTAATAAATGACTACTAAGGTTAATACTATATATAAGACTAAAGATAAGAAGGTTAAGCCTATCGACTAAGACTAAGGTAATAGGAAAGTGCCTAATAGAAGAAAAGACTAGTATGAATAGTTAAAGGTATATAATACTCTTTAAGAGCATATTAGGGAATTTAAGGACTATATAATTCCTCGATTTATAGATATTCCTAGAGGATTGCAATTAACTAAAGAAAATCTAAAAAGACTAGATATCGTATAAGGACTATGACTTATTAAGCGATAATATCTAGAAGAAGTACTAGTAGTATAAGAGAAAGCGATTACCTTCAACTAGACCTAATATAAAGTCTTCTATAAGAACGTTTTACTACCTATTATACTAAATATTATTAAGTATAAAGCTTAGTAGGCTGCCAACTTTCTATATCCCTAAGTGCTATTACTAATAGTAATCTAAATGCTACGAGAACGCCTAGAACGAGGCGTGATTAAGTATTATAATAGACTATACTAAAACCTATAGTTCTTAGTTATAAAGAAGCAACCTAGAACCTATTAATTAATTAACTCTATAATAAAGTTAAACGTAGTAATAATACGAGATACTAATTTACCTCTTTCTATTAATGAATATTTAGAAGCATTTATAGAATACATATAGGTAATACTAATTGATATATTCTCTAGGTATGATAATCAAGTACTATATAAGAAGAATCGAAATATAATAGCATTCTTTACGCCTATTAGACTAGTCTAAAATACTAGACTACTAATAGGAGTAATGAATTTTATAGCCTAGTTTATATAAACTATAATGTTTATCTTTAATAAGCTTATACTAACTATAGCAATTCCTTTTATAAACGATATAGGTATTAAAGGACCTTATACTAACTATAATAGAAAGGAAATCTTATAATTCTTAAGTATAAGGCGATTTATATTTAAGTATATCTATAATATTAATAGATCACTTAAAGTCTTAGAGTAAGTAGAAACTACTATTAGGGAAAAGTCTAAATTTTATATAGATAGCCTTAATATAGTTAGTTTTATCTATAATTCTAAAGGTAGGGAACCTTTAGCCTTAAAGGTCTAAAAGATCTTAAAGTAGGAGAAATATAAGAGTATTATAAAGGTGAAATAATTCTTAGGAATAACTAGCTACTTTTACATTTAGATTAAAGGGTATGTAATAATTTATAAGCTTATCTATAGGCTCTTTAAGAAGAATATTACATTCTACTAGGATCCTAAAGTTTATAGTATTACTATAAAAAAGCTATAATATACGCTATCTACCTTTTTAATATTTATTTAGATCGACTATTCTAATAAAGTACCTAATATTATCATTCTAGTAGATACTAGTATTAAAGGATAAGGAGGCTACTTAGGCTAACGAGACCCTATAAGCAAGAAGTATACTTTATATAATATAAGAGTAGCAATTAGAACTATATAGAGCGAAACTATAATACTACTAAATAAGAAGCATATAGAGTACTTAAGATCTTAAAGAAACTATAAGTTTAGCTTATAGAAGTATACTTTATCCTAGAAATCGATACTAATATACTTATAGTATAACTAAATAGAAGTACTATAGACTACCTAAATGCTCTTATTACTTGCTAGTTAGCTTAGATTCGCTTCTTTAACTTTAAAGTCTACTATATTACTAGAAGCACTTATATTATAATAAATACTTTATTAAGACGATTATCCTACCCTAACGATTTAAGTATATCTAATAAAGATATTAATAACTAGATACTAGTAGAACTTAGAGTAATAGAGATTATACTAATTACTATAAAAGAAGAGGAAAGTGAGATCTTAAATATATTAGATACTAGGCTAGACTCTAATAAGAGGTAGGATAAGACTTACCTTTATTTAGTCTAGTATTAGATTAAGAAAGAAATATAAGAGCATTAAAAGCAACTAGAAGAGGAAATAGATTTTAATATAAATGATACTCCTAATACTCTTAAAGCTAATAATAACTAACCTCTCTTAATATACAAGTATAGCAAGTTCTATCTTAAAGTAGGAAGATTCCTAATAACCTTTAAGAAACTAAAAGATATAGACCTAGTATAGTTTTAAGTATTTAAGAAGAAGGTATCTTATTTTATAGTTTACTACTATAGGCTATAGAAGTTACCTAGAAAAGGGTATCTTATAAGGCTTATAGTAGATAAGCCTAAAATGAAGAGATAAATTCTAAAGGAAATATATAATAAAATAGGATATAAAGGTTATAAGAGTACTTATACTAGGATTGCTACTTGATACTTTTAGGATAGAATCTATATAGATATTAAGTACTACTTTAAGACTTATCTGGAATGCTAATTTAAGTTGATATATTAATTAGAAGAAGCTTTATTTCCTTAGACTACTAATAGAATATTTAAATACTAGGATATTAATATCACTTTTATACTATCTAAGAAGAGTAAAACATATCTTATTATTACTAAGAATAACCTTTTTAGATACCTTAAAGCTAGGGTACTTGCTAATAAAGATACTATAAGTATAGTAAAGTTTATATAGAAAGAAGTAATTTGTAGGTATAGACTATTTGATAGACTATAAGTTAATAGTAGTAGAGAATTCAAAGCTAAAGTTATTAAGCTTTTAAATAAAATAGGAGTTAATAGAATTGTCATTAGCCCTTATAATATATGCGCTACTAGCCAAATTGAATATAGATATAGCCTAATTAAAAATGTACTAGTAAAAATAGATAGTCTATAGCTAGATAACATCCTTATAGTTCTTTTTATAGAATGGACAACTATATTAGTATTAATAAAGTTAACTCTATTCTATATAGCAAGTAGATAAGAAGCTATATTACTAATTAAATCTACTATAATAATATAGCGATATCTCTTTATATAAGAAGAAGTCAAGGACTATAATAATCTAATTAGGCTTAAAGCATGCTAGTTCTAGCTATAGGATAAAGATATTATAGAAGCTTGACTTTAGAAGACTTAAAAGTACTAAGAAGAGAAAGAAGTATAAGACTTGAAATATAATCTATATACTAGACTATTTAAGGTTGGAGATATTATACTATAATAGGACTCAACTTAGGAAATCAATATGTCAAATATAATAAAACTTAACTTTTATTAGCTAGGACTATATCAAATTAGAGAAGCTAATATTAATAAAAGTTATTTCAAATTGAAAAAACTTAGTAATAATAGAATAGAATTAAGAAGAACGGTTTCTATAAACAAGCTAAAGCTATTCTTTTAATAGGATAGATAGTTCTATAGCAATAGTAATATAGTATCTATAGAGTCAGATTTAGAAATAATAGATAAGTTATCATAAGAAGAACTACTAGACTAATATCAACTATATAGTCATAGTACTATTATAAGATATCTAGCGCCAAACGATTCTTCAGACGATGTAATAAAATAGACTTAAAACGAGTCACATATTATTCTATAAGGGACGAAGTCTATATATAAGCTTTTACGACTTCTTTTTAATAATATAGCAATTGTAATAGAGCCTAAATACCCTTATATAAGATAGGAAGCACTTTAGCCTATTACTAATATAATAATATAGTATATCTATAAGGTCCTTTTAAGAAGGTATTAGCTCTTATACTATTAACGCTAAAGGTATAAGAGGTATAAGATTTTTAATTAGGATGATAATTATACTAGAGAAGTATATATAAAACTAAGATATTAAAGCTAGTTATGTCTTAAGTAATAGCTAAAATAGGATAATCCTTATTATTTTAACCTATCTAAAGGGGACACCTTTTTTAAAGTTTTATATAAGGATAATTATTAGTAGTTTTATAATAAAAATTCTAAAGCTATAAAGTTAAAAGGAAGGAAGGTAGATAAAAAGGAAATAATAAAGATATATAAAAGTTAAAAATAAGAAAAAGTAAAGTTTATAATAGGTAGCTACCCTAATGATAATAATAGTAGTATCCTACTACTATTATTACTATTATTATTACTTCTAGATAAAGTATAAGTAAGTTAGTAGTTAATAGAATAGTATTATATAAACCTAGATAGAGATTCTTCTAATAATAATATACTATTAGTAAAAAGATAGTAATAACTATATTAAATAGTTCTAAGAAAGCTTAGATATTAAAAGAATAGTAAAGTCAAGATTCTATATAAAGTTAATAAATAAAAAGTAGGAATAATAAAAGTATAAAGATAATAATAATAATAATAAAATACTAAGAAGTTCTAATAGAGATTAGATTATAGCTTTCCCTAGGATATGAATATTAGATACTATCTCCCTAATGCCTACTAGGTACTTCTAATATAAAAGTAAAGAATGTAAAGTATAGAAATATTTAAAATACTTCTTAAAATGCTAACCTAAGATATTAGTAATAAATTAAAAAGGTTAGATATAGAAACTTACTATATGTAAATAATAATTAAACCAACCTACTCTAAGGCTAATAATAGTATTAAAAGTCTAAGTTAAGATAATAACTAAAGGCTAAAGCTTGCTATAGGAATTGTAATAGTAGTAGCTTATAGAAGAAGGCTTTCTAATAAGTAAAAGAAGTATTTACTTGCAAGTAATACTTCTTATAATAATATATAAAGGTATCTAAGTTGGACTTAGTATATTAGAAGTTGTTAAAACTAGAAGTATTAGTAATAAAATAGTTAATAAGAAAATTAGAAGAACTTCTAAACCTAGAACATTTAAGCTAAGCATAAAGCATATCTAATATTATTAAGAACTAGAAAGGTTAGTAATAATACTATTAATAAAAGAATGGAAAGATATTTAAACCTAGAATACCCTAATAAAGAGAAGAAGTTTAAGGTCTTTCCGGACTAGAGCTAGCTAAATAAGAGGCTAGTAATAATATTATAGACTCTTCTACTCTATCCTAATATTATATCCTTATTACTATATCAATAATAGACTTATTATGATAGTATTAAAAAAAGTTAGAAAATATACTAGACTTTAATAAAATGGACTTAGAAAGTTTTAGAAATTTAGATTTATACAAAGTCGAAATATTATAACTAAGTAAGTATATTATTCATTTTCTAGTATAAAAATCAGTACTAAATCAAATGACAATCTTTAAAGTATATACTAGATAAATAAGAACTAAGAAGAGCTAAAGCTAAAAATGATAATATAATTAATAGTATTAATAAAATTAAATCAAATAAATTTAAGAAGGAAGTTAGCAAAATCAAGAATATTATAGAAATCTAGTAGTAAGATTAATATAAAAACAATACTAAGATCTCTAAGGAATGCGTTTATTACTTAATATACTACTATAGTATCTTATTAAAGTATTAGAACCTTAGAACCTTATACTAAACCGATATTGATATATATGTCGTCTGAATGTAATATTAATATAGATAAAGTATAAGAATCTTAGTAGAACTTATACTAAAATATAAAGTAAATAACTATTAAATAAACTTGATAGTAATAATAAAGTTAATAGTAATATCAAGCGACTAAACGAAAATAGCAAGGAAAATCATAGAAGTAACTTAAAACTAGCATATAAAGTTTATACTTTAGTATAAAAATTAGTATTAAAGTTAATAAAAGATATGAAAGAAAGTACTTACTATTACATTTTCTTAATAAGTTTTAAAGATTATTAATATTATTAAAAAGCTATAGAAGTAGTTATATTTATATAAAGTCACTATCGATTAGCCAACTCCTTAGCGAATTAGAAAGCGAGCTAGTAATATTAAGACTATTAATATACTCAAAATATAAAAACATTAAAGGTTTTAGTAGAATTAGTAAATTGAAGTCAATAGATCGAGATCTAGAATGTATTATTTAATACTTTAATAATAACCAAATTCTGCTTAAGATATATAGAAAGGAAATTGGACTACCTAGTATATATCTTTAGATAGAATGATAATAGTATTAAGACTTAGAAGACTTAAATATCAATAATGAAATTTGATCTTAGACTACTAATACTAGTAATAAAATAGAAATACATAGAACTAAGATAAAGTAATAAATAACTTGAAGATATTAATAGCAAATATATTACTTAATAGTAATAAAGTTATAGAAGGCATTAAAAATATTAAGATACTAAGATATAAAAAGTTGTAAAGTTTTAAGGATTATAAAGAGCAAAGGAGGTTATAAAGAGGCTAGATTCTAGATTTAGCTTAGCATTCCCTATTTACTAGAAAAAGGGAAGTATATTTTATTATTAGTTAGGTTCTTACCTATACACTTATTATAAAGCATTTCTTTGTATTTTAACTTGGTTTTTAGTAGTAAAATACTACTTTTATATACTACTTAGGACGAGTAAGTTGTTCTATAAGAGACAAATGTTATAGGGTTATAATATACTACTATATAATAAATAGTTAGATGCTTAAGCTATAGGAAGCCTTATAAAATAGGGCTTCTCTATTCACTTAGAATACTATCCATTCTATAATACATTTATTACAACTTCTTATTATTTTACTTATTAATTATAAGTGTTCTATAAGTTAGATCCTAGCCATAGAGTTCGTAGTTATATTGCCTCTTAACAATAGTATCTATTAAACGCCTAGATTACTATAGCTTTAAACTTTTATATATTAGTAGCCTTATAGCGCCTATCTAGTAAGAAGGGCCTAGAGGTATAGATAGTAAGCTTTATAATATAATAGAAGATATATTTAACTAGGATTAGGATGCTATACTAGGCATAGAGCTAAGAATTTATTAATATATAAAACTTATAAATACTTGCTACTACTTATAAGTAGCTTATTAAATTTTATAATACTATTTTAAATAATTATAAAGTATAAAATATTAAAGCTTATAGCTGCGATTATATTAGTAGGATAGACTTAAAAGACTAGGGTACTAGAGGACCTAGCTTATATTATATAGAATGATATATTACTATTAGAAGAAGAAAATCTAGATAGTAGAAATAGGATAGCTTTAAGACTAGAGAAAAGAGAAGTATTATTTAATATTTCAGTTTAATAAAAAAGTAAGTATTAGTATTAATAGAGTTATATAAAAGAAGGAAGAAGGAGTAAGTATTAGTATTAAAGAGGTTATATAGAAAAGAGAGAAGAAAGGAGAAATAAGAAGTATTTATAAGAAGTTTAAGGTTTAGCTTAGTACTACTAGTAACTCCTTTTTTAAGATAAAGCGTATTTAATAGTAAATAATTAGAATTATACTATAACTATACTATATATAATAACTATAGTAGAGTTACAAGCTAGTAGAAATAGGCTTAAGCTTAAAGAAATAGAATTAGGGCTATAGGAGGTAGGAGGAGATTTTATACTTGCTTTTACTTCCTATTACTTATTTTTAGCTAATTGTAAGTCTACTTACTTTAGAGCTATAGGGCTAGATAATAGAAGTAATTAGAAGACGATTACTTAAAAAGGAAAAGCTATATAGTAGAGATTTTTTAGTCTTTTCTTAATTATATAATATTATAGAATTAGTATATCTTAAGGCTCTTCTATAGCTATATACTTACTAGAAGACTATTTATATAAAACTTTATCTTTTTTATAATATATGCTTTTGCCTTTATTCTTAGTTTTTAGTATTAGCTAGTATTCTTACTTAGGATTTATTCTCTTCTATTACTTATTTTATCCTTATTCTAAACTACTTTCACTTCTATGTCTATATATAGTCCGTTAACTATATAAACATTTATTCCCCTTTATAATACTTGCTACTAATCTTAGATTAGTTTCTTATTAATAAGATATTATTCTTAGGCTTTCTTTTTATTTATAGAATATTATAATTTAGTATTAACTAGAAAGTATATAAATGCTTATTAAGATACTACTAAGAGATCTTTATACTATTAATCCTCTTTTATAGTATCTACGATTTAAAGTATAAATATCTTCATAAATAGCTTAAGTAAAAAAATATACTCTACTTTAAAGTAAAGGTTTAATATAGTATATAATAGAATAAATATAAAATAGATTTATAAGAAAAATTCGAAGTATTATAAAAGGAGACCTTATTATATATAAGTATTATAGTATATAGTTTCACGTCGGAAACTCGTAGAATAGGATATTTATAATAAGTATAGTTTATATTCTAATAGAGTAAGTAGGTAGAAAGGTAATATAAAGGCATCTAAAAACATACTATAGAGAATGGAAGTAAAACGCCTTCTATCAACAAGTCATAAGCCTAATAAAATCAGGTATTACCTTATATATAGTAAGAACTTAATATTAGATTAGAAGTAACATGGTCTATGTAATTAACAAAAGGAAAACGACCAGACTATATCAGCCGCCATATGCGCTATCCTGAACAGGCAGCACGCCGTAAACAATTACAAGGCATGCCCTGACTTGGCCGCACCTGGGTAGGTAGCAAGGAGATACGAGCCCAAGTCAGTGCCACCATACTGCATGTCTGTGAAAGCAGGGCAGTCGAGGGACAAGACGGTCTTGTCTATGGCGTCGAACAAGATGCCGAGCGGCTTCGCGATAGTTGCATAGATGGAAGACAAGCTGTTAGGGGAGGCGAATTTGATAGTTTGGAACGCAAAGCAGATGAGGTTGTTGCCTTCAAGGATACTCGCACCGTTGAGAACGCCGCCAACGATATCTGATGGGTTAATGCCAGCGTACGTATTCACGCCATTGACATTGCCACCAATACTAAGATGTATTAGTCAAATACTATAAAGCAGAAGCGCAACATACCCAAGGATGCGGGGGTTCTTTGATGCCATGTTGACAAGGTCAACAGCGACACCAGCAACACTATAATCGTCGGGGCGGCGGTACCAGTTATCAGGGATACGCTCCCCACCACGGTTGTATACCAAGTTGTCATCGGGGCCAGTGACACCATAAAAGCTCTTGAGCATCTCTTTGTCTATTCCAAGTCAGCGGCGGTATCATAGCGTCCGCTGGGCACATACCAAGATATCCGTCTGGGCGCTCAGCTGTACAGTTGATCCACAAACGCGCAGCGAAGAAATTAGCACCACTACGAAGGACCAAGCCTGAGAAGGGTCCATAGTAGAAGTATGGGTTATAAGCTACAGCTTGGTCGAATCGGTCAAGCGCGTTATCAATTATGACATCCAGAGTGTAGTCCGGGTTTTCAGCGTCCTTTTGCATGTCGTACAATTGCTTGAAGTATGTTATGTTCAGATCATAGCCGTTGCCGTCGGGATCGTAAGCATCGCCACGCGTGGTAGACCCGTCGACTTCAAAGGTGTTGTGCGTTCCATCAAGCCCTTGCGGTTTTCCTGAGAGGTCAGCAAACCCATCGCTCATTGAGCACAAGAAACTCACCTAACAAGCCACCCGCATTATCAAGCAGATTCTCCACATCGGCAGATTGATCGCCGATGGAGTATGAAGGGTTGAGCGAGAGGATACTCCCACTCAAAACTAGCGAGTAAACAGTTAAGAAAGTACCAATGTCGAGCCCCATCCCGTACACTACGAAATGTTAGTCTGATCCACAAATTCAAGGTGAGGTTCATGCCTTCGTTCACGGCAACAATAGACTCTCCCACCTGTAACTCATGTCAGTCCCAAGTCCCATTATCGGCCGTAACTTGACCACTCACAGTAGCAAGACCGTTACGATGAATGTAGCCATGGTTTGCCAGACTGTTCATGCCTGGGCAAGGACCACGCTTATCACCTCTCGCAAAGTCGGGCGCGATGAAAGCGTGTTCACCAGTGACTAGAGGTGTTAATAGCGGACAGGACAACACGCGACGTAGTGGGCCACTGACCATTAATAAGTTGGACTTCAGCATTGAAAGTTCCTCTCTTCCCAATACCCCCCCCACCATTGAAATCTTGTCGGGCAAGAAGCGCGAGGATCTCACTAGATGCTGGGTGACCAGAGGGAAGCGTGGAGCCCTTTTCTGCGTTTCGCTTGTAAGCATCCAAGCCAACACGCGCGTCTAAATCGATATCGACACCGAGTGCATCCAAAGCCCTGGCCTGAACGTCGCGAGCAGCATGACGCTCCACGCGAGCGCGAGAGCCCAAGGGGATATGGGGCAAATCGGTGATTGGGTCAATCTCACTCGCCAATTCCCCAATTGGAACGAGCGCACCGTCGAATTCGGGGGTGAAGGCAGCTGGAAGAGCCGTCACTTTGTTCCGCAGGAGGAACAGCAGCGAAAGGTATTGAAACGACTTCATGATTAAAAGTAGGTGAAAACAAAAAAGAATGGCTACTTCGGAAACCAAAGTGAAAAGGGTGTAAAGACAGGTGTAGAGTGAGTGTGTGATAGAATGGATATGGGAGTGTAAAGGCCAACTTTTAGCCCTTTATATACAAAGCAGAAGACCCAGTGAAGCTCACCCCCTTTCCAAACCTCTTAGTGATGTAATGTACATCAAAGTCCCCCGGCCACAGTGAATGACTATCACTTCAGCTCCATAGGACACTGTCGGAAATGGCAGTAGCCTAGTCTTAGAGTGAGCAGGACATAGGGGTTGATACCGAATTGGAGGATCGACGATTCGGCGAGACTGAAGAAGGCAGATGCCAGAGAGAACCGAGCCGAGTTTAGTTCGTCCGTCTCCGAATTTGGTAGTTGGGGAAATATCAGCACTTTCGATCCACAAGTTCTTCATTCAGACTGGTCTCGTACTGCAACACAAACATAGTAGAATTACCTGAACACTTCCCATCCCCTTTCCAGGCCTTTTGCCTGTCCTAGATAGGTCCTACCTGCTGCACGGAGTTGAAAACCTGGGCGCGGGAATACCCGGCGCAATCTTGGTCCCCAGGCCGGAAGAGAGCGTGGCTGGAAGAAGAACAAACCGTACGGAGTACAGGGGCGCAAGCGTAGTGGGCCACGACTGTTCATCTTATTCATCCTGTTCCATCTGTTCTTGTAGAGAGAATGAAGTGCTCCCCTACTGCAGATCATGCTACAGATAGGCTCACTTGGGCATTAGAGCATATTACTTCGTACTTCGTCGCAGGCCAAACTGTTACGCCAAGAAGACCAGGGCAAGGGGGCCTTGCTTTGGTGCGTTTACCACCGTTTTTAACCCCCCTGCTATAGAATTCTTGGCGTAACAGTTTTTCCTGCGACGAAGTAATTAGAAATATAAGTAGCGGGATAGGGTGCTCTATTTAGACGAAGTGTGGGCCCAGCCAGGGACATACTTGCACATGGGTGACTAGGAGAGTAGGGGAGTAGTATCACAAGGATTGTGTAGCTAGGAGAGATCAGCGGAAAATTGGGTGGATGTTCTAGGAGAAAGATTAGGAGAAGATTTATGCAGGAAGCTATTCTAGTATTATTCTTCCTCTTATAGAAGAGATTATACTAGGGCACCCAGAATTAGAGTCATAACTAGCTTGACACCCTACTAGGCTCTATAATAGCGGGACCAAATTGATTTTAAATTGAGACTTCTTAATTAGAGCCCTATCTGTACTTATGCCTGAACTCTTTAAGTAGTACGGAGTAGACTTAAAAAAAAAATCAAGTATAGGAAGCTTAGGATTCTATCCTAAAAGAGCAAGTTATAGCCCTAATTAGGACTATGCATGAGAGGTGTTTAGATATAATAGCAGCTGATAGGTAGTATACAGTATGGTAGAGGAAAAGTAGCAATATAACAAAAACCCCTATAAAACTAGCCCCTGCGAAAATCCGCTTGGCGTAACACTTACGCCTGTGACGAAGTATGTGATATGGTTGCATGCTTCAACAAGACCCCGCTCTTCTCAGCACAACTAACCAGTCCAGTCCACGTATCCAGCCCTGGCGCGTAGGGACAGGTACCTGTAGGCTCCCCCACTGGATCTCCATAAAGCAACCACGGGCTGCGCCCTGCGAGGGGATGCCCAATAGCCGCACAAACCGCAACCCCACGGCGCCGCCCTTCTGGAACACAGTCTCAACGGTCCACCGATAGAACAGATGGAACTCGACGTGTGAAGCCTTCCCTTTTTAGCGCTGTCCGGATAGCCTTCTCCCTACAATCCCACCCAAGAATGGGGGCGGATATCGCGCCAGGGCGTCTCCCTATTCGTCTGAGAAGCTGTGACCCACTCTACTAGACGCGTCCTAGCTGGCGTATTGAGGATCACATAACGCCCTCTCTTCTGTTTTTGTGGGGTGAGCCTATGGTTTAGGGCCTAGCAGACTTGATCATAAGTGAAAGTGGTTTGGAGGCAAAGTAGGGCTTTAATCCAGCTAGTAGTAACGTAAAGAGTAGAGATCTGGAGGCGAGCATCTCTATCAAGGTTATTTGACTTGACTTGTTTAGGAACAGAGACATTCATAACATAAAAAAGACTAGAGAAAGAAGCGCAGAAGCATAATAGAGAGAGTGCATTATGTAAAAACCCCTGGAAATTATGCCTGTATACTCCGTATAGCAGTAGAAGGCTCTACAAATGCTCTCAAAACACCCTGTAAAACCCCCCTGTAGAGGCCCCTGCGAAAATTCTTTTAGCGTAACAATTGCGCCTGTGACAAAGTACCTTATAGGCGCACCCTAAGCGATGGACACAGTGTCGACATAGTAGCGACACGCTGTTATAGTATCAAATCTCACACCGTATCGCCATAGTGTCGCACGCTCTTCACTTAATTGGCTGCACCAGGAGCTGGCTATAGGGTATATACCCCTACCCTACTAGGTAGAGGCTAATAGCATAGACCCTACCGGCCCACCGGCCCACCGCCCCACCACACCACTATAGAGTAAGAGCCGTAATATATGCGCATAGGTATATTTTCGCTGAATCAATTGAATTTAACCTTATTTTAATTCTAATATAGACTTCTATCAAGTGAGGGCCTTCCTAAAGAATTGCAAAGCTCGGCAAAGCTTAGAATACTATAAAAATACGTTATTTGTTTATTAAGCAATCTGAAGCAAGGCTCTTCCGTATGATATAGTATCGACACGCTAACATAGTACCGCCACTGTGTCTAGGAATTGCGGTGCGCCTATAAGGTACTTTATAATATATGCAAATCCTGACCGCTATTGATATAGCAGCACAACCGGGCGCCTTACCGCTCTCCCCCTCGATGATACTACCTGCTTGCCCGCGGACCCTGGATGACAGCTGAGCACGGCCCCCTAGCCGTCTCGGTCCGGACCGTGTCGATCTCCCAACGGTTGCGGTCCGTGCCGGTAGGCGAAGTACCGGTATTGATTTATTACGTAGATTCTCTACTATAGCACGTGTAGTAGCTAATTACCCCGTAGTCATCAACTTCTCATCTCTGGTTTCTTGGATCTGGATTCTCTACTCGCCTTTTTGATAAATTTAACACTCTCTACTACTTAGCATAGATTAATAGAATCCCACGTATATAACTAGCTCTATATATATTAATGAAACTACTAATAGGAAATATTATGATGCTATAATAGTACGTACGAATAAGAGAATAGTGAGATATATCTTTATCTCTTAATATGAAATATTTAGTACGTAGTATCCTCTTTGAAAAGAAGATCTCGGACCTCTACTTACTTTTTTCTTAAGTCTGCTAGTAGAGACTATTTAGCGTAGAATGAATAGATTCCATATATGTGACTAGCTCTATACCTACTATAAATCCCTAGAATAGCAAAAATATAACAGGCCTAAGTAATTTTACTTTGACGTAAACTAAGACAGGCCAATGCTTTATTAATTCTGAACTCTTTTAGTAGTAGGAGAGTATAAAGTTGTAGAGTAAAAACAGTCTCCACTATCAGACTTGAAAGAAATGTGAGTACTGTCTACTTTGTCGATCAGCATCTTCTTCTCCCCTAGCGATCTACAGACATTCCAGAGTCGTGGACGACTTTATGCAGAAAACAAATTAGAATCCAGCATGCAAGGAGAAATAATTAGGGTCCGGCCCTCAGGGAGAGGAAAGGAAAGTACAGTACAAAGAGTTGTGTATTCCTCGTCCTGTCTTTTCTTGTGGCATCCAAATATCCGGCAATTCTCATTTGTTCCCGGACCTGACCTTCGACCATCATGTCTGCTCCCGCCTACGCACCTCCCCAAACGCTGGATCGGGCTCCAGTGGTTATCACCATCTTGGGCACCTTCTTGACGTTGTCCACCATTGCGATCATTCTACGCATCTACTGTCGTCTCGTCGTGGTGAAATCAATTGGGCTTGATGATTATTTTATCCTCTTTTCCTGGGTGAGCACTTTCGTAGCACTGGGATCCTCAAGAGCTGACCATTTCTAGGTTGGCTACGTCTTCTTCGTTGCCTTTGGAATAGCCAGTGCCTATCATGGCTCAGGTGTCCATACTACACATCTTGACCCAGCAAATGTCCCTATTGGTGTGGAGGTTAGTTTCGCCGTGTATCTGTGAGAATTGGGCTAATGTTGGAGGCAGTGGTGGTGGGTATGCGAGCCTGTCTACGTTGTTGCGAATATGGGTCTCAAAGCCAGCATTGGCGTGTTACTGTTGAAAATCGCCGTTTCCAAAATCCACCGGGCTATAATATGGACCGTCTTGATTGTAACAGAGGTATACTGCGTAGTCTTCTTCTTCCTCTTCGTCTTTCAATGTACCCCAGTGAACTACTTTTGGACTCGTTACTCTGGCGCCACTGGACACTGTATCAATCCTATCATCACTATCAACGCAGTTTACGCATACTCCGCTATATCCTGTTGGGCAGACTGGACGATTTCCATTCTTCCTGTCTTTTTAGTTTGGAATTTGCAGATGAATAGCCGGACAAAGGTATCAGTCGCTTGTATTCTTCTTGTCTGTGCTATGTAAGTTCCTAAAAACCTCTGTTTGGTGTATGCTAACCTTATAAGTGCCTCAACCGCAACGATTATCAGAATTCCATATATTAAGGGTTTAAAGAACGAAACAGACTTCCTCTACGCTGTTACTGATTTTGCTATTTGGAGCACGACCGAGACTGGCATCGGTATCACAGCGTGCTGCGCTGCAACTCTTCGTCCCCTTTTCGTATCCTTCTTCGCGAACAAAGGCAGCTCATCAGGCTCGAAGATTTATGGCGGTGGGAAGGGAAGCGCGTGGACTGGCAATAAGACAAATACTGGATACATGCGGAGTGAGGGCAAGGGCGACGCCTTTAACTCTGAGATCGCATTGTCGGAGGGCGTTGGGCATGCTATTGTGGTTACAACTGGTATTGTGCAACGTAGCGATGACTTGGAGAACGGAGACAACTCTTCGAACTCGTCCTGGAACCCCATATATCCCGATGGTCGGAGCAATGAAGGAAAAGATTGGGGCGTTGGAGCGAAGGCTACCGCAAAGTCGAGCAAGATGTAGCGGCTCATGCTAATAACCTTGGGCTTGTCGTGATGGACACTTCAGCCTCTTTCAGAAGGGGTTGCTGTTAACGACAACGACAAAATTCACTCATTTATACGAGATACCTTTTCTTTCTTAGTCTTCTTTCCCTCGTTACCAATGGGTAGGATTTAGTCCTTTATTCTAGATTCTACTCGATAATAAATCTTAAATCTAATAACTCATCACCTTCTTTTGCATAATTTAGCTTTGTCCGCAAGATTTTAGTAGTATTTTTCAGCACTAGTAAAATATTGGGTCTTTATTCCGCCGCGTATTTTTCCGACGTAGAGGCCCGGTAGACGCGTTGTCAAAAGCAAAAAAATAGCCTTTAAGACCTGTCACTTCTCTTTACATTCCTAAAACCAATAACCAAACTTGGCACAATTATGATATGCTCTAATCTCCACACGCGGATCATGCCCATTTGCATAAAGTGCTCCTGGAATTGGCTTATCCTGGAAGTATTCATCCTATAAATCTCTTTCTAACAAGTACTATTAAACCCCTAATCGTATAGGCTTATTTATTACTAGAGGTCGTAGACTTTTATAATAATTAAAAAACTGGATGGCAGGGGTTTTGGTGAGTCGGTGAGGTGGGTTGATGGTTGTAGTAGCTTCTTGGAAGATTCTCATAAGTTAAGAACAAAACTTCTCAATCTTCGGATTATTTGTAAATCCTGGTATAGCTTAAAGCCAAGCCCATTTCCTGTATGGAGAGGTGACTGGATTGATTTAAACCTTCTACATCCAAAGAGAAACGGCTCTGAAGGCTGGATCGTATGGCTGGATGTTGAGAAGAAGATTCATCTAGGTTTGATTTGCTTTTGTGGCTGCCAGGCTGCCTGGTCTTTTTTTAGAAATTGGGTGTGGTGATTGGAAATCTTGGCCATAGCCTCTTTGAGTCTCTGGTCTGAACGCTCCGTCTGAAAGTGCAGGATGGATTATCCGTGCTCCTTTTCCCAAGTAGCCTGTGTTTCTTGATTCCGCTTGTCTCAAGCCATGCCTTCATCCCTTCCTGGTACTTCTTCTCCCTTGCAGCAGCAGCGGTAGCAGTCTTGGCATTCTCCTCAGCCACGGCGGCAGCTTTGACTATAGCTTCTTCATCTAGTGCTTTGACTTCTTCCTGCTCCTTCTCTTGAAGCACCACTTCGTGACCCCACCGACCTGGTTTATACACCTCTTCATTGTATTCGAATTCAGTGTTCTGGCTGCCTAAAGAACAAAATACAGTGCCCATGGAGGGAGCACCCTTTCGGCTGGTGGCATAAAAACGAAGTAAAATGCCGGGTTGTTGGTCCGCTGGGAGCTGCCTATAGATCCGGCATTGCTCAATGAGATGGTTTTCTGTATGAGATCAGTATGTACGCTTTGTATGATAATGTGAATTTCCATACGGTCACGGATTGGACAAGCTCCAATCAAACCATCATCTCCAATCCGGCGGCATTTCCTGGTGATATGGGATGTGTCGGTACGGCCATGGTTCCATCTGCAGTTGCCGCATCCAGCGTTCAATTGTTCCTGGGTTGGCTTGGTGGGATTGCCCTTGGTGGGAGGGTCATTGCCACGCCGAGGGTCATTGCCACGCCGACGCTTGTTAGGGCCTATATCTGTTGGTGATGGTATCGTCGACGATCCGACAACTACTTACGATCATATGCCTGGTAGGAAGGAGCATTTGCATGCATCGCTTGGTCCGTCTTGAAGAAGTCGTCTTCTTCAGTTGGCGGTGGCTCTGGTGATGGGAAAACCCCCTTTACATACTTAGGTAGGCAATATTTGTTGTTTACAGCCTGTGGTTAGGCTAACCGTTTGCGGAAAAGGGGGTTCACAGCGCTCGCTTGGCAACATGCAGGCAACACATTTTTGAATATTCGATCTTTGATCTTTACCTCTCCATCTCCATCGCAATTAACTGTGATGTACTCTTGATATTTAATAATTTTCTTCTTATACCCAACTTCAATATCCGATTTTTAATGTTCTAGTAAAGTTGGGACATTTTCGTGATGGCTTCCAGCACTTCCAACTCGACGATACTGTAGTCACTTGCATATCATACTGCTCTACCACTTCAGCTACCTCAGCAACAACGGAGGCATATGTTGAACGACAATCAAAATGCCCTCATAGACCGTCTTCTCGCGGCTACCGGTATCTCGAAAACACTGCACCTGTATCCGAAGATCTCTCCAGATTGTGAGAGCATCAACTCCCCGTGGGACAATTAATAATACCGCTCTCCTTGCTGCGTTCTGAGAGCTAGAGAACGGGAGCGATGAATTCCTTACCCAAGATGTACTCTCCCTTTTCCTTACGCATATACTTTGCCTTGTTTCCATATATCGGTGATGCCTTTGATTTTCTCGTAGAACTCTATATTGATTCTTATTTGTTCTAGTCTACTCTTTCCCACTAGTTACCTAGCAAGCCTTGTCTCCGCCAATGCAAGCTATCTCCTATAGTGCATCCTCTCATAGGCTATCTTTTAGGCCTCTTTTGTGTCCTGCAACATATCTTTGCTTGGCCCTCTGCCTCCGTCGCTTCCCCTTATAGATTATCCTGTTCTCCATTTCGCCATTCCTCATAGCAGAACCTGCCATGGTCTGCTTTCCGACTTAGCATTCGTCCTCCCGTGGCTTGTTTCTGCTTTGTTGATGTCTGCGACCGGTCCGAGAAGGAGTTAGCACCGCAATGTGCTCCGTAGCTTCTGTTCCTTGCTTCCGCTGATTGTGTCCAATCCCCTCCCGCCCCAAATAGTCTGCCGGCTTCTCAATACTATCCCGTTGTAACCTATAGTATCCGAACACCCCGTTGACTTCTGTAATCTCTCTCATGCCCCATCTGTATGCAAACAATAAACGATCCACAGCTTCGCCATCCCCGGTCTACTGCCTCCTCCATCCTATCCCCCCGGCACCTGTCATCTCCAAACAGTTTGTATGCTTAATATCCGTTCCACTGCCGTATCTTCTCGCGTCCACACCCCAACCCGTGCACCGGCGTCTTCATCCTCCGTCTGTGGATTCAAACAGCTAATAGGTCCCCCTGCGTCCTCCATTCCTAAGTCTCTTGAGCTGTTCGAGTGGGCAGACACCCCTGTAAACATGTTAGCATATTTTCCAATACATACAAATAGTAAGGTCTTTTTTCCAACTTTACTACAATCCATTTCTTCCATCCAAATCCCAAAATGGTAAATCGCTAAAATCACGTGTTCGCACCCCTTTACGCCTTCCAGATATCCTTTGTTAATTTTATTTCTGTTCACGCCTTATGTTCGTCACCAGCACACTATCGCCATAATGCCACCACCGTCTAAAAGGTAGCGATTAAGTGCGAGTGCAAGCTTCGGCCCATCTAACCAGGCAAGACGAACCTGGACAGCTGCTCACACCGAGTTGCTGGAAGCTACCAGGTTTAAGGAAGGGACTTGAGGCACATGGTTTAGTAAACGCTTTGAAAATAGTCAAAGGGCAACATTAGAGTAACCTCGATCCACTGTTTATATAGTTTGCTGTCAATACATGTTTACAGGTCTGATTTATGCAATAAAAAGATACTCTCTTCATTCTGAGATATCGGCGTGTGATTCGTTTTAGCTGCGACTTTCTGTTATGAAAGACATGATGATATCAAGCAAAGTCATAAGTGCAGTCCTAGCATCTCTTGTCAGAGACGAATCTACTACGAAAGCAGAATATATATAATAACAATGCTATAAGGCGTGAAACGGTTTGCTGGTAGTATAACAGAAATCCCTCTTTAAACGGCAAATATTTTCACGAAGTGTCAACAAGGGAAACAGGAACACTGTATCTTTTAACATCAATCTGCCTTTCATATACTAATTCAACCCCTCACCCCCCCAACCTTTCCAAAACCTTATCATCCAACCCGAAGATATCCTGTTCCAAAGCCAAGTCATAGACCCCTTAAAACAAATCCGAAATATAACCCCCAACTGGCACAAAAGAACAATCAAGAGCCAACGGATGTGTGCTGGACTCATGACCAATAATTTCACCTTCTGGTGTAACCCTCAACCCACAGACCGTCCCATGTCGATTATAGCCATACAATGCAATCCGGTTTCCCGGAAGCGGATGAGCCATGAAACCGTAGTTATTAAGAGATCCGTACATGCAAAGACGCAATGGCTCCCAAGACAAGCTCATATTCTGAATGACCTCGGTACCATCAGATTTGACCTGTATGCCCCGAAGCCAGCCTTTGTCCTGTTCAGGCCAACCTCGATGGTCAAGATGTTGACCATCAACTCTCTGATAGCGGAACACCATGCCCTGACCGGCTGGCACAATTTGCACCAAAGTTCTGTCGGGATGCTGTGAGCTTGGATAAGGTTTGCCGAGACCGAGTTCGGTGCCATCAGCAAGAGCAATTTTGTACCAATTGCCCTTGCTGGTAAAAATAGCATTGCCTTGGCTGTCGACCACCTATTTCAGTAGTATTAGCGCAGCAATATCAATCAATACTTATAATCGAGGACTTACATTAACCATCGTGTCGGTTGTGCTAGTTTGAAGTGATGAGGTGTGTTGGGCAATAGTATATAGGTCGTCAAGTGGCAGATACTGGAAGTTGGAAATGAAGAGACTGAGTTGGTCCTAGGTAGCCGCTTATATACCCTCACGATGGTATGAATAATTATGATCACTAGTGCTGAGTTTTATTGCGTAGCATTAGTATAACGATTTGGGATTTTCAGCTCAGTTTAATCTAGCAAATACAGTTCAGCTCATGTAGTTCATGTTGTGCAGTTCAGCTCATGCAATTTAGGTGTGCAGTTCAGCTCATATAATTCTCGCCCCACAATTCAAATGTGACGTTGATGCGGGTTTGAAGTCTTAATGGCTGGCTTAAAACTCAGTACCTGGAATATGCAATTGCTCCACCATAGCGTTTACCAGCGGAGAAAGGAATATTCTTTACGTGTATATTAACCCCTACCCCGGCGTGGGTTTTGCAGATCAGAAGGGTTTCATTCTCTTCATGTCCTGCAGCCAATAATGCTTGTACACGTCGATCTACAACCCGAATGGGCACCAATACAACAATGAGTTGCTATCTGCAGCTATTGACGATACGACTATAAGGTTGTAGCGCAAATGTTTTCAGCTAGCTATTAATTGATGTTTTTGATAAACAGAGCAGCTGTGGTTGCAGATCTGTGGAAATGATTCGGCCACTTTCTATACCTCCCTATCGCGCCTCTTTCCTCTTGGAACACTTATTCTATATTAATATCCTTTTGGTAGGAATCGAGAATTAGGTAGTCCTTAATAGAATCATCTTTTCCTACATGGAAGATCGCATGAACCCTTGTTTATTTCATCTCGCTCCTTGCTACTTTCCCCTTTCGCTGAAATCTTGATTTATACATGTCATAATTATTCTATCAACTCTAAATCTTAATTAACTGAAAATGGAAAAGGCAGAGAAAGGAAGGAAAGGAGCAGTCGGTAGAATGACCAGGGCGGGATGAGAAAAGACAGGCTGTTCTTTTTAATAAAGTTTTATTATTCTCCGAATTCTTACTTATTTCGACTACTTTCCTTTTTCCGCCTGGCCCGGCTCTCTTATAGAAAATATATTCTTAAGTAGTCTTCATTTCAGCCCCGAGGCAGACCTCTTGAATGGTAGGAATTGACTTCTGTTCCTCGAACGTCCCTCCCTCAGCTTCGTGATCCTCCTCTAGCCTTAATAAAATAATATGCACTATGCCTAGTAGGTAGTAGAAGACAGATACCTCGAAGCCCACGCTCACTAGAAATGGCAAGCGAGACAAGCATGTGTATAAACAGAGTACCAACTGTTACACGGTCGTCGGATATAGGAGAATCCGTTTAAAAATGGTCATGCTATCAGTCCCACGCATCCTTGCAGCACATCCTCTCGCAGTAGCTAGTTCTCGGCATTACCTTCCTTGCAATATATATTATATTCTCGTGTTGTTCCTTGGCTGCTGGCCTATAAAAACTGCTACTCATCCTCGATTTGTAATACATCCTCCCGTGGCTTCAACTCTACCGATCCCCCTCACGCCGACCTCGCATAGTCGTGAGGGTTGTCGAATGTGGGGAGAGGGAAAGGTTGCTTGATTGCTCGGAGAGTAATCGAATCATAGCGCGTTGCTTTTCTGAATGCTGGAGAAAATGTCCGTAGTAATTGACCCTATGCCTCCCTTTGCATCCCTCGCCCTCCATATCACACATGTTGTCCCCTTCGCTATCCCTCGTAGCACAATCTGCCATAGCTTACTTTTCGCCTGACCTCTCCTGTCCTCCGGTGCCCTGTTTTCCGCTTCGCCCTCTCATGTAAGACATATTCTCGTAGTTTGTTTGCTGCTATGATAATCTCTTCAATTCGGTCTACGAAGAAGTCGAACGCTTTTATATTATACTCCGCAGGCCCCTACGTAATTCACCCTTGGAACGTAGAACCTATAGCTATTTCAGTCCTAAAGTTATCTAAGGACTTATAAATAATCTATATCTTTTCAGGTCTAGTCGGTTGTGACCAAACCCTAGATAGTCTACTAGCTTCTCTATTCCGCCCTACTATACCTAAGACTCTCTAGGAACCTACTAGTCTCTATATTATAATATGAATTATTTCTATATCTATATAATAAATAGTCTATTATTACTATTATATCTAAAGTATCCGCTAGTTTCTTATTTCTTCTACTAGTACTTTTTTTTATATCTATACTTTAAATAGGTTTTTTACTTTTCTACCTCTTTTTATTATATTATCTTCTATCTATACTTTAAATAGTTTATATATTTCTCTACTTTCTATCTATAATCTCTAAATAATTGCTACTTCTATATCTAGACCTAGATATTAGATAAAGTATTAGGACATATTAGAGGTAACATATAGGACTTTGTAGTCATGTGACTTAGCGTAGGTTACGTAAGCTTGGAGGCCTAACCTCTAAATATTATAATCCCTACTACTATAACTTATATATTATTAATATAATACTATAACCTAGTATT
>QGMI01000458.1:0-29888 GCA_007821535.1 Lachnellula occidentalis
TTCCAATTCCCCCATCATCCATCCATCCATCTTCACTCATTCCCCAACCCACAAAAACACAAACACAAACACAATACCAACTTCAAAATGGCAGACCCAACCCCATCATCCTCCTCATCTCCCCCCTCTCCCCCCACGGCCTCGGCCGAGCCCGTCGTAAGCGCCGGCTACGTCTCCTCCTTCCCAGCACCCGGACTACCCCAAATCCTCCGGCACATCACAGGGCATAACGACGAGGGGAAATCCATCTTCCTGTCTTCGGATAACGGGAGCCATACGCGCGTGATGGGCGAGGAGCAGGCGGTGGCGAATATTATTTATTCGACGCAGGAGACGCCGGTGGAGTTGAATGGGAATGTGGATATTGAGAAGGCTGCTGCTGAAGAGGTGAGTCATGCATCCATCATGATCTTGGAGTTCTATTTTTGAACTTTCTTTCTTCCTTCTCCCTTTTCCCTACCTCTCGAAGAAATTAAAGGGAGACAGAAAGGCTGATTCAGATGTAGCCGCCACTACACTACCACAACGGCTCCATAGTCCGCATGATAGACTTCGCGCCCTCCGTCGAATCCCCCCTCCACCGCGCCGTGTCCATCGACTATGGCATCGTGGTCTCCGGCACCTTTGAGCTAATCCTCGACTCCGGCGAAACGCGCGTTATGCGGCAGGGCGACGTCAGTGTGCAGCGGGCCACGGCGCATAAGTGGAAGAATATCTCTGGGGGGGGAACGGAGCCGGGGCGTATGATGTGGATTCTGCTGGATTGTAAGGATGTGTATGCGGGGGGCGTGAAGATGGAGGGGTTTTTGGGGGATTTGGAGAAGGAGTATGTGGGGAGGGGGGCTAGTAAGTAGGTTGGGGTGGGAAGGATGGAGGGGAAGGGGGAAGGGGGAGTGGGAATATAGTAGGATGAATTGACAATACTATATATGGTTTACACTTCTCGTGTGTGTGGTTTTGGGAAGCCTTGAAGGGATCGTGGAGATTGCTAATAGTAGGTTTTCGCATTTTTGAAGGCATAGGATACACGTTTTACACTTCTCTTGTGTATGCTTTGGACTGGTAGAGGACTATTGTTTCTTTGTTCTATTTGGGGGCTCTAAATGAATCATGGAGATAGCAAACAGTAATAATCGGGTAAAGACCTGGTTCTTTGGGGAGTGTCGTCCCTCGAAATCTCTTTTTGTTGTACCCGACTTGGAGGTCCATGCCCCATACCAAGAATCCAGGTCTTTGCCGGACAATTAGCAGTTCTCACATTCCTGAAGCCATATTCCGTAATCATGTTTGAGCCAAAGCAAGAGAAAATGAAGAATAATTGCTGTCTGAAACCTAAAAATCTATAATAATACAATATGGTGAATAACAGTCTAGAGTAGTTCATTCAAAAGACAAAAGAAAATATTGCTCTCTCATCCATTCCACCATCATTCGATCTTCAATTACCATGCTTTGCAGGAGTGATAGGGTTGTAGTAGTTGAACTTCCCTAAAGGATCATACCGAGCTTTCAACGAACGAAGCTTCTGAAGACTCCCTCCATACATCTGCTCAATAGGCTCATTTCCAGCCGCATAGTTGACGTAAGTGGACGGTGCAAGGCCTCCGGAACCCTGGTTGAACAGATCTAGAGTCTGCGTTGCCCACTCGGTAGCAAAAGCATCGAGTGAAGAATTGGGTGGGAAGTTCACCGCTGTGACACTATAGATGAAGAAATATATCAGCTTGGAATTTTGTGTCTGGAGGTTGGGGCATACTCACGTCAGCAGATTACGGTTGCGCCATGGAAAAGCAGAGGTTTTGGAATCCACTGCTTTCACACCGATTGTCGAGTAGTCCTCTAGCATGATAATGGAACCTGCTACCAAAGGTTGCTCGGTGATCTTGCTTTGGAAGAGATTGAACACGTCGCGCTGGCTGGTGACGTTCCAGGTGTCGAGGTACGTGGTTGAGTGGACGTGTTCGAAGCCTTTGGCACATAGAGGTTGGTCCACCCCACTTCCGGTTGCATCGGGGATTCCCTTGTACGGTATGTTTCCGTCTTCAACATATTCCGCTGGGATTTTATCGAAAGCATCGAAATACTGTTGGGCTTCATGTTGCGGTCCAGCGTATGTAAATGACCACCAGATAACGGCCTAAATCAAGGTCAGAACTCAACTTCTGTTATTGAGAGAGTGGTGGTAACTTACCTCGGTCGTACTGATGGTTGAATTGACCCCGTACGTGCCATAATTGACTGCCAGCTCTCTGGTACCGTTGGCTCTCGCGCGCAGCTTGTTCAGCTCGCTGAACATAGTCTCAAGCTTGTCCTGTTTCCAGACATAGTTCTTGAAGTACCATGTATCAACGATACGAGGGTAAATCTTAAGCTCAAAGCTGGTTACAATACCAAAGTTATGGCCAGCACCCTTCATAGCCCACAGCAAATCTGGGTTGGATTGTTCGGAGACCGTTATGGCTTGGCCATCGTGTAAAACCACATTCAGTTTGACGATGTTGTCACTGATCATTCCGTAGAATCCTTGGTAACGGCCATGGCCGCCGCCGAGGCCAGGGCCGAGCATACCGACGCAGGCGCAGCTTCCAGTGGCTATTTTCAATTAGCTTCTATGATCGCCTAAGGAATGCAGGTGATTACGGAATACGTACTTGTAACATAGCCATGGTCATAGAGATAATCAATGACTTGTCCGTCATAGGTTCCTCCTTGGAATATACCAGTCTTTCCTCCTTTCTGAATGGTGATGTCTCTCAACAATCCCATATCAATCTGCATGCCGGAGAATTTGCCCAGTGTTGCAGTCAAGCCATGAGCACGGTTAACGGTCAGGAATGCAATGCTATTGGCATTGGAATATTTGACCTATCAAATGAGCATCAGTTATCTTGGCTTCCGGGTCTTGAAAAGGTAATTGATACTTACAATTTTGGGAATGTCTGCTTCACTTGCAGGCTGAACGACCATCTTAATAGTAGGTGACTGGTATGCTTGATATCTCGCTGTGGCGTTGGCGAAACGGGGATCATCAGGGCCATAAATACTGGAGCCATGTGAAAGTTGCGGCCCAAGCTCACGAGAAACTTGCTGGGAGGTTATGTTAAGACGGGTATAGGAACAAAGACCATTAAGGCATGGTTGAGGAGAAGCAGTGACCAGAGATTGGACAAGTAGAAGACCGAATGCTGCGAAGCTGGAGAATCTAGTCATGATTGAGGAAGTGTCTGAGTGTGATGTGTGATGTGTGATGTGTGATGGATTTCTGAACTGGTGGAAGATCAACGAGACTTTATAGATTTCACTTTACCATTATTCTTGGGTTTCTATCCATAGACTTGAAGTTGCCCCCCTCCCCCCCACGAAGACGCCCTCGGTGACTTAGATGCCTGATTAGCGTAAAGGCCAGGCAAACTCATCGGTCATAGTAATGGCTTGCTGAGCCGTGACAATATTGATGCCATCAGCTCAGATCCTCACAAATCCTTTCGCTCTGCCGTGAGGTTATTCTTGAAGAGGAAAGACATTGCGATTCGGTGTCTGTTAACAGACACAAGGCACCGCCACGTGCACAGTATTACGCGACTCGTCTGACCTGAGATCCTTCCATGGAAACATAATCTATTTGAAGCTATTATATTTCCTTGTAACAGGCCAATAATAACGATCAGAGTCAGCCTGCTTACCCAGTGTGGTCGCCTTGAGGATCAATAGCCCTGTGAACCTGCAGGACGCCCACGTTTTTGCCATACAGGCCGCGCATGCCGTGGGAACTTGAGGCTGAAACTGAGTAGTTGTGTACGACAAACTCAGCCCGACATGCTTTACGAGTCTTATCTTACTTCACACGGGAACCATCCTTTCTTTTCTCACGGAAGACTGGTCGTGTGCACATTGGACGGTTCGGCGAAGCCTTAGATATCTGGACGGCGAGCTCTGGCCTTGATGGTAATATCGCCTAGATTGTGCCGTTATCAAAGGATTTCGCTCTCCTGGGTTCTTCTATGACTGGACACCGTGTATTGTGGCAATGATGAGTTATTGATGATGGCGCTTGTCTTACGTCTTTGGGTCGATTTTCCCGCGCCCACGGGTTATTCCAAATCTTGTAGGAATGGTACTATTTTCATCTCCAGCCGGATCTCTCAGACTCATGCTGAGTGGGATGGAAGCTTCGGATAGAAAACGAGGTGTTTAATAAAAGCCCGTTTCCCGTCTGCCATTCTAGACACAAGAAAGGATACCGGAGCATCAGACCAGCACTTCAGCCTTGCAAATATTCTACCAATATGTCTTTCTACCTCTTCTCTAGTGTTATTTGTCTCTTGTTCGCTCCCGGTGGCTTTAGCGCAGCCGTAGGTCCTTCGGGACCTATGAACGTGAAAGCTGCTCTCACCAAGCCAAACATGGGATGGACTTCACCGAATATACTCTCCTTTCCCGGCCAACAAAGCTTCGCCAACGCAACAGAAAGATGGACCGTTTTTGATCCTCCAACTTATTCAGCTTCTATTACCGTGAGGAGCGAGTCAGATGTTGTGAAAGCTGTAAGCCCATCTACATAACTCTGAAGTCTACTGAGAATAACCTCCTCTAGGTCAACATAGCAAGGGATCTAAAGGTTCCATTTCTAGCTACAGGAGGCCGTCATGGATACGGCACAACGCTGGGACGTCTTCAGAATGGCATTTCGATTGATCTCAGCCTTCTGAAAAGTGTCTCTGTCAACAAAGACGCAAGGACTATGACAATTGGGGGCGGCGTTCGATTTCGAGATATGGTCGATCCTTTATTTGCGGCCGGACTCCAGATACGTAAGTTGTTCAGACATCTCAGGCTCGTTGTACTTCTATGTCTAACATCTTACAAGAGACCGGAACATGCTCCTGTCCGGGGATGGTTGGAGTTACTATCGGAGCTGGAATCGGTCGTCTTCAGGGAGTCTACGGCCTACTAAGTGATGCTCTTATCTCTGCAACAGTCGTGACTGCTTCTGGCAAGGTGATACAAGTGTCTGAAAATTCTCATTCAGACTTATTCTGGGGAATTCGAGGAGCTGGTGCCAACTTTGGGGTCATTACTTCTGCAACTTACAGGGTCCAACCACTCATCAACGATGGTATCTTTACCAGCATCGACTTGATTTTCCCTGCCTCCAAAAACGTTTCCTATTTCAATACTATTGCTTCGATGGTCAATGGAAATGGAACGTTTCCCGCAAAGTTAGCCTTGATTAGCAATGTTCTCTACAACACGACTAGCAACCAAGTAAGTTTCTGCAACTAAAACACTCCCGAGATCCAAGCAGTAGCTCTAACACAATCCCAGACGGAAATTGTAGCCAATATGGCATACGCAGGCCCCCAAGACGAAGCCCTCCGTGCCATGGCTCCTGTTCTAGCTCTACAGCCTGTGTTCACCAACCTCACGAGCGTTTCCTGGAAAAATCTCAATACTGCAACGAGCTTCGGCCTCGATGCCGTTATCTGCGAGCCCAACGGTATCAGAAGCATCTATAGCGCTGCTCTTCGGACCCTGTCTGCAGAGTCCTCAATATCAGCCTTTGAGAAACTGTCAGACTTTTATGCAAAGTATCCCGAGGGTCGCGGTACTGCTATATCCCTTGAGAGCTTTCCGCCCCAGAAAGTGAGGGAAATAGCAGATAGTTCATCAGCTTATCCTTGGAGACAAACCGCAACCTACCTGTAAGCTCAAAAAAATCCCCCAACTCCAGAAAATACAAAAAAAGGAAATGGGAAGATCGTTGCTAATTCGCTTTTTTCTTTTCAAAATGACAGACTCGTAGAACTTTCATGGCAACCAGGAAGTACCGTCGGCGATGCATCAAAGGCTCTAGCACTCGACCTCCGCAAAGATTTCGCTGCTACCTCCGGATACCCCGACCTGTCCGTGTATGTCAATTACGCACACGGAGATGAGAAACTCGAGCAGATCTACAGTGCTGAGAAATTGCCACGTTTGGCAGCACTGAAGAAGACCTGGGATCCGGAGAATCTCTTTGCGTTCAACAACCCATTACCGACGCACTATCCTTAGGCGGACTTCGGACAATGCTCTTGGATATTCTTCTTTTTCTGTGTCACTTTCTAGAATATTATCTCGCGATGTTTAGACTTGTAAGACTTGGTTTAGATTTGGGAGACCTCAGGGTGGCAATTTTGTTCAGATCTACGGTTTTCTTACTATGGCTCTCTGTCCTAGTATTCATTGTGTAGTTTTAATTTGCCCTTTTTAAGATTTCCTTGGTCCTTCCACTTTTTGCGCTGGAGCAGGCTTTAGAAAGACTTTTTAGAACACATTGTTTCCTTTACTAGACATATAGGTATCACTCGCCATAGAATAAGTATATCCCCATCGAAGTCTACGTAGTATGTATTCAGGTGACTAGCCATCATCCTCCCATCAAAAGTAATCATCTCTCTTTCAAAAAGTAAAAGTGGAACGCTCTCGAAGCTACGCGTAGCCTATCCCTACGTCCACAAAGTAAGAGCGTACGGATATCACCGACCCTCTCCTAACATAGTAGGAAAGCCCGAAGATGGAATGTTCCTCCGGTGTATGCAATGACTGAACTAAAATATTACATGCCTGATTGCCGATATCCATAGTTGTGATGCGCCAGGCGGGACCAGGAGGGTTCTCCGAAGGGTTTACCGCCTCGCTTCGGTCCTTTCTATGTCGTACAGCAATAGGCCTCATTCTCAGCTGACATCCATCCTAACTTTAGAAGCACAGTGAAGTCTAGAACGATTAGTGTAAGCTGACTCTTACCCACGTGTGATTCAGGCGCTACTAAATCGATTTTCCTCAGGCGAGAAATGATTCCAAACTTTTACTAGCCGCCTTACTATGACCATGCATCTACAAGTAGTCCTTTGTGTCACCTCTGTCCCGTCGACATATACTTCCAGAGCTGAAAAAAGGAAGTCGCGGGAAGTCATGTCTCAGTCCCCGCATATTCATGAGTCTCGCATTAAGAGTGGAAGTAGATAAAAGATCGGCTCACCAATAACTTGCTGAGAAAATTACTCTTCTATGACACTTTAATAGTAGAGTATTTTATGAACTTTACCGACTTTTTCAAAGATCTCAAAACATCCTCAAGAAAAAAGAAAATGGAGTCTCAACCGCCCAGAAATTGCACTGTTCTCGTGGTTGGTGGCGGTCCCGCAGGCTCGTATTGTGCATCAGTTCTAGCACGCGAGGGGATTGATACTGTTGTCCTCGAAGCCGAAGTTTTTCCTCGGTAGGTAAACACTGAATACCTGCGTAACGACAGATCGCTGATTTGACGTAGCTATCATGTGGGCGAGAGCATGCTGCCTTCCATTCGACACTTTATGCGATTCATAGACTGTGATGAGAAGTTCGACGCTCATGGCTTCCGGATCAAGGTAAGATGCTGTTAACAGTGTAACAATTAAGCTAGTCTGTCTACTGACTTTTAAATCAAAGAGGGGTGCCACGTTCAAGCTCAACTCCAAGCCACCTGGATGTTTGTTTACTCCCAATTACCGAGCAGAGAAGCATTGCTGACCAGAGCGACAGCTACCGACTTCGTTGCCGCTGGAGGCCCCCAGGGCTATGCCTATAACGTCGTACGCTCGGAGTCCGACGAGATCCTGTTCCGCCACGCGGGTGAGAGCGGTGCTCATATCTACGATGGTTTTAAAGTGAAGACTGTAGATTTCGTCCCATCTGGTCTCCCTCGCAGCACCGATCCCGAATGCGAGATTCCAGACCCTGGCCGCGCGAAATCCGCCACCTGGACAAGAAGCAAGGACGGCGCTTCGGGCGTCGTGAACTTCGACTACCTCGTGGATGCTAGCGGCCGTCAGGGGCTTATGAGCACTAAGTATTTGAAGAACCGCCAGATGAACCCCGGTGAACAGCTTCAGAGCATCGCCAATTGGGGTTACTGGACCAACGGTGGCACGTTTGGAATAGGGACAGCACAAGAAGGAAACCCTTACTTCGAGTCGCTCCACGATGGCAGTGGGTGGGCGTGGTATATTCCGCTGCACAACGGTCAGTGTTCTGTTGGCGTGGTCCGAAACCAGAAGGTGTTGGCCCAAAAGAAGCGTGAGACTGGGCTTGACAGCAAGGCAATATATCTTGACACCCTCAAACATAATGCTGGCATGAGGGACCTACTCGCGGCGGCGACACTTTTAAGCGACGTGAAGTCCGCTTCCGACTGGTCATACAACGCTCCAGCCTATGCGAGCCCTTATGTCCGCATCGCTGGTGATGCTGGTTGTTTCGTGGACCCCTTTTTCTCATCCGGTGTTCACCTCGCACTCAATGCTGGGCTCTCCGCGGCGACCACCATCTGCGCTTCTATCAAAGGCCAAGTCTCAGAGCTGGCTGCGGCTACATGGCACTCAAAGAAGGTGGCTGCATCCTACACGCGCTTCTTGATCGTGGTTTCCAGCGCCTTGAAACAGATACTCGAAGGAGAGGAGCCCGTCATTGCAGATTATGACGAACAGTCTTTTGAACGTGCTTTCCAGCATTTCCGTCCGGGTAAGCATTTCACCTCCTGGTGATGCCTTTCATACCGTATGCTTTGCCCCAATACAGAAGCTTGTACTAATCATAGTCTCTTGTGCTATAGTTATCCAGGGCTCTGTGGACGTTAGCGCCAATCTTTCACAAGCCGAAGTGATGCGGACGCTGAATTTCTGCATGGGTGCACTGGCATCCAATGAAGTGCCAGAAAAGGAGGCTCTTCTGCAGAAACTGCGTACACTTGCTGTCAGCGACGATTCAGGGGCTATTTCGGACGAGAAATACATGCTTGCAATGAAAGAAGCCGAGACGATCTTGACAGCCGAGCAATTGGACTATCTCAACTCGATCCGCAAGAACGAAACCTTGATTCCTGATGACATAGTAAATCTTGATAGCACTGGATTCGATGTGCTTGATGGGTTTTCGGCGAACCTTATCAGAGGACATCTCGGCCTTATCGAGCCAAAGATGACTTCCGTGGTCGCGTACTGAAAGCAGATTCCTAGCAACATTGTGGTGGGGTTGCAGAGCACCACCACGTGATATAAAGTCGGCATGCCATATAGTCTTGTGCCTAAGCTACGGTAAAAATGGGCTTCTCTACATGCTTAGGGCACCATCCATTATACAATACACTCTTTTAAACCACTTGATTTATATATATTCCATGTAAACAAAGTCTACGTGGTTTCACCAGACTGTCAACATAATTTGATCAGGTTGCACTTGCGAAAGAAAAATCATGGTTGGGGGGAGGGAACAATTGATTTTATTGTTGATGAGGGCAGTACATAATGAGGTAAAGAAGCTGCGCATTCCTACGCCAAAGAAAGAAAAGAAAACAAACGAAAAGCAAAAGGAAAGTGTCGATCTGACTCACCCGTCCTCTCACTCGTGGACTACACCATAGATAGTATAGCTCCACCTGATTCAACCCACTCCCAGTTTTCCGGAAGCCAGGTAGACAGCTCGTCCATATTCTCCTGAACATCCGGATCGTCCGCGTCCGAGTCCCAAGCCTCCGGTTCATCCTCAATGACCTGTCGAAGGGCCCCGCAGAGTTCGCGTCGATGTTGCGGCAGCTCCTCCGGAGGCACATGTTCGAAAACCCACTCGTTCAAAACTCTCTTGGGTTGCGCGTTGTAACGACCCGCTGGGAGCTGTTCATGTCTTGGAGCGGGGAAGTCGGCTGACCTTGACTCCAAGCGCCGATCAAGACTTGCCACGAAGGCACCAAAGTCCTCTGGATGGCTGACATCGAACCCTGTCTCTGGGAGGTAACGGAGGGCGTCCTTCGGGCCGAAGGTTTCCCAGCCCTCCATTGGGGGAAAGGAGCGGTTGACTTGCCACTCGATCTGACATTTGAATTCCGCCAGATTCATCAACTCTGCCTTGGTATTTGCAAGCATAAACCCCAAGTATTCTCGCGCCACGTCGGTTTGCTTATTCCCGTCGAGCAGTTCTTGGACGTGGAGAACGATTTTGTTCCGGTACTGTTCTTTGAGAAAGGTGGTCCTTTTCAAGTGCAGGACCCGGTATTCTCGCCATGATCCGAGAAATGAAGATACGCCGATAAAGGCAGACATGATTTTGCTTTGGCTGGTTGGGTGGTTGGATTGTTGATTGTTGGATTGGAGTTCGACTATTCTGGATTGGATTGTGAGATCCTTGCGTGTGCTAAGATGAGAGCAGGAATCAATCGATTCATACGCCTTCTGGACATTTTGTCTAAGAGTTGTTTTCTGGGGGTTATGAAAACTTCGGCTCTCGAACAATGCTATTGTCACTAGAACAATGCAACAGGTGTCTTTGTGAACGCCCAGGACAACCCTACCTAGGCTGTCGTAAAGATTCGCACTTACTGAACAAAGGATATGGTTGACAAAGACTTTTAAGGTGTGCTAAATTTGGACCGTATAGACGAACTCATCAGCCACCGGGATAACAATAATACTTATAAGCATCTGCGACTTACAAAAATGGGCCAAGTTACAAAGGTACACTTTAGAAAGCATTAAGAGACATGTACCGATCCAAACCAAGAGCAATGGCACATACACTAGACACTTGGTGACGGTGCAACAAATTCGCAGCTGCAGCTATTCAAATATGGGATACGCAAGCAGGCAATTGAAGAATTAGATTGGGCAACATCACCGCACGTAGACACGAAGAAGAGGAGATTTTTCAAAAAAGTAGATGAGAACAATAAATACACTATATGAACAGCCAAATCATATACTCCCGCTATCGTAAATCGTAGTTCATAGTCAAATATGCCACAAAACCTCTACTTATCATCATGGACCGAACACCAGAGCTCTGACCTCGATACTTTCTCTACCGACAGCGTTCTCTGGAGTGCGAGGATCTCTAAAGGCAGTGTGGGGAACTCTGCCTCCTTGGACTTGAGATCCAGGCACATGTCCCTCGCTATCGTAACACTCTAAAAAGAGTCTCTCGTCGTTCTTCATACCTGAAAGGTAGTGCCATCTCTGGCCCTGGTTATATCTGATGCCTGCCGTCTCGCCGGTTCGGTCTGGATATCTGTGCTCGATCGGAATGAGATCCTCGTCTTTCAAAGTCGAGGAGCTAGCGAAACCGAGAGGATTGGCTTGGACAGGGCCATTTAATGGTCTCCAGATATTGATTAAACGGTATCGACCTTGTAGAAGTTTGTCTGCCTCTTCCGGGAGATGGAAGTGTACTCTATCGGTGGCGGATTTCTTGGTCTGATCGATATGCACTCTGGTAACTGGATTGCGTGGAGCGTCGGGATTCGATCGACGGATTGTGTGATCGAAAATGAAGACTTTGTTGCTACACGGAATATTGTCCAATATCAACTTCTCGACCTCGGGATAGTAGGTTTTCTTTATCGATTCATCGTCCACAAAGTCTCGTTCCGCGGACTCGGGAAGACCCGAAACAACTTGAAAGGCGTCCTTGTCTAACGTGTATTCCGACTCGTGGCCTCGAATGTCTTTGATGGGAACCTGAATATCGAAGTCGCCGAAATTTCTTGGGGGTTGACCTTGCGGAGGTTCTTCGACGAAATTGAAGGGAACGGAGCCATCTTCTGGGGGGCGGAAGTAGTTTAGGGTCACAGTCGTATCCCCACGGGGAATAGACGGCGTGCCGCTTGCTTGGAAAGCTGCCTCTGCGCGAGACGATTGGGAGAAATCGTGTGCCGCAGTTTGCTGGAGAGATGCTGCTGTTGCCATTGTGTAGTGTGATCGATGTTGATGCTGTTGGACTATTCTGTAACGTCTCACGGAAGGCAGGCAGGTAGGGCTTTTGTTCGTTGCAATAACCTTAAGAGTCGTGAATAGGTTGAAGATGATACTGTAGTACTCGACTAAATTTTATCTTGCTTAATGTAAGGTATTTGGTAAAAAAAATATTGAAATTAACTCATGGAAGCGGGGTTGATAGCAATATATACAGTAGAACTTCCGTATTTCCAAGGTAGCGCGCACGTCATGGATGGGTTTATAATCAGCGCAGTGTTAATAAGTATAATGTTCGGCCTGGGCCAACGGCAGATCTGTTTGACAAAGGGCGTACGGATGATCTGTTATATCCGATGCGGCGATACCTGGTAAATCACATCATTTTCAGATGGAAAGGGAAGAGAGGGAAAAGGTTAATTCTATGACCATGCATGATTTGTAAGGCAGAACCGAGCTAAGTCCGATCCGGTGGCAAAACATGGGGAAACGGATATGTAGTAAAATGAGGGTGTGCGTTTAGTCTAGGCTGTATTGTCAGACTAGTCCCAGTATGGAGGCCGAGTAAACAAACAACCGCCGAGCCCCATTCTACACAACATTTACGAGTAACATTTATGAACATGCAGACATAACAGCTTACCCGTGCTCCATGTAAATAATCAGCTCCCTTACACCATACCTACCTTCTGCACTCATATTTACGACAACATGGCGGATGCGATGCTATCCTCGCCAGATCCGCTCCAAGATACTCCAGCCTTTCAAGCACCCCCAAAATTGCGACGCGCTTCAAAAGCCAGAATCTCTCTACCTTCCCAGGGAAGTTCCCCAAACAAGCAGACATTCAACCTCGAGGTCGGAGATCAAATATCCCCACAGAAGATACGAGTTACCGTGGAGGCAGGCGAATATGATATCGAGAATGTATATACACAATACAACGAAGGCAGAGACAGCTCGCCCTCAAAATCTCGCGCGCCGAAGAACCGACGTCTAGAACGAACAACTACCACTAGAGTGCCTGTCAAAGGACTCTCAGAGTCCGAGGAAGATACGCAGCATGTTTCAACACCCAAGAGAGGCAGAGGGCGACCTAGAAAGTCCATTGCAACTCCTGTGCCTGCGAAGAAACGTGGGCGCGCCGGTACCCCTACCAAGAAATCTAATGCTCGAAGAAAATCTGTCGACGAGTCGGGGGATGAGAATGAAGATGATGGCAGCTTTCAGATTGGCAAAGGTGTAGATGTTGGAAGAGGAAGGGGGGGATCGAGGTCTAGATCCAAGAAGGTATCAGCCAAAAGGTCAACTCCAGTATCCAAGCAACCTACTTCAGACCAGGCAGTACCCAGTAGTACTAGCAAGAAAGGACACGGCCGGCAAAAGATTACATTACCAGAAGATGTCGCGGTTCTGGAAGACATTAGGAATGATGCCAGTATGGAGAATGATGCAACTGGCGAATTAGCGGAAATGAGTGGAGCTTTGCAATCCATTGATTCAAACGACCAGTACCCATCCTCTACACATTCAAGTATTCGATCAATGAATGCAATCGACGATGCATATCCAGACGTTACCATTGCTAGGTTTTATCCTGGCGAAGAAACTCCGCGCAAGACTGGCTGGTCGAGTCCAAGGATTATCGAAGCTCCGCGAGAGTCGAGTCCAATGCATCAAACTCCTTTGACCCAGTACGACGAAGACAGTGTGGCGATGGTCTCTGTACCGCCCTCAGACAGATATGAAAGCGAAGATCAACAAGATGAAGATGTAGAGGACGAAGAAGCACGGGACGACCTCGGGGTGATGGGAGACTTTACTATGTTGGAGAGCGAAGGATTCAGCATGATATCTGTCGATTCAGTACCTGCACTGCGCGAGCACCTGAATAGCCCTCTGAATCAAACCCAAGAAAACGAACCAGCAAAGCCCTTCGGGAACCAGAATCTGCTCTCCGTTCAGGAGGCCGCATACGACGACTCATTTTCAGAAATTCCGGAAGAAGTGCTGGAAGCAGCTACCCCAGCACGAAAAGCGCCATATCGACAGATACTGTCTGTCCAAAATTCGCGATTGGATGATACTTTCTCGAGCATACTCCCCGAGATTCTTGAGGCTGCAACACCTGCCCTGAAGCCTCAAGTATCAAGGTTGTTGTCGTCGAATAAATCGAGAGTTGGGGACTCCATCCTCCATAGAGCAGCTGGTGCTCCTGAAGCATCGACTCTCGCTGGAGCATTCCCCAAAGAAACAATTTCGGCACAGAAGCCACAGAACCAGGAATTCTATGAAGATTCTTTCTCGGCAATTCCGGAGGATGTGTTAAAGGCAGCAACTCCTGCACCAAAAGTTCAGGCAGTATTGAAACCAACCGGATCTTCAGCGTCAAACGGATCAAAACCACCTACCTCTAAGCTGGACCTTTTTCGCCTCAAACAAGCTTCAAGCCCTCGTCTCCTAACTCCCGAGGAGACTCCATCTCCACCCATTGAGCCCGCCCCTGAGACAACATCACAATCGAGTGGCAAAGCATCATCACATTCTTCCGAACGGGGCGCCCAGGAGAAGCCAGAGGTCGAACCATCCATAAACCACTCCCACATGCCTTCTTCACCTCCATCGATAGCACCTAGAAGGTATACCTACACAGCACATCGTCGCAAAACTCGGCAGCTAAATCCAGATTCCACGGAGACACCATCGATAGTATTTTCGTCTCCATCCTTACCGCCTCTTATTCAACAGCCGCGACGACAACCTAATTTAGATCAGACTTCGGAAACAACCCGAGGGCCGCCTCTGTCTCCTACTTCTCGTGCTGGTCGTGTGCTGCAAGATATCTCTATACCATCATCACCAAGAAGTCGATCTCAGAGCTTAGGTAGCCCGTTTAAAAGCCCCAATTCTGACCGGAGGTCTTCGATTGTGGCACATGAGTCTCAGCCTTTCTCATCGCAGGATCGCTCTGCACGGGGCATCTCTGATCCACAACTATCTACTGCTCGATTAGATGCTGGTTCAGTCCGGAGTGATGACGCTATGAGCTGGCAAGGAGAGCATGAAATCCCTCTCAACGGCAGTGCACTTTCCACCAATAATAGCGCCAAGTCATCTGTGAGTACAAGAGGCTGTTCAGCTGCGAGTATCGTTAAATCCAACTCAACTTCGAATCAGAAGGATGCAGCTGAACGGGCTGAGATTAGCAAGCAGATTGGGTCTGCCAGGCCAAGCGATGTTATCGTCATAGACTCAGAGGACGATGGCCCCAACGCTGGTCGTGGTGATGAGGATGAGGACTTTGATTTACTGTTGGAGACAATGAATTCTTCCTCGCCAATAGTATCACCATATCAAAGTCAAAGACCCTCTACAGAGGTGTTTGAAAAGCCCAGGAGAAGCAAGATACCAAGCCCTTGGAGAAAAAACAGCAAACGCTTGGTGTATAATGATGAACTGTCATCGCCAACTCTTGCGCCTGCTACTGGATTTGGCAAGAATCTTGCAGGCAACGCTGGCTCCAAACCCGTCAACGTAGAACGAGTCCCAACAGCTCACGCAGAGAGTGACAATACCAATGACGCTGATCTGTCAGGATGGCAGAGACCACAAAAGTCAAACTTTCAGCCGCGCCCGAGGGAAAGTGGTAACCTAGACCTCTCTGCACTATTTGCGAAATCTCCTTCCAAGCAACTCCCTGTGCTGTCAACAAGTTCGCGCAACACTTCTTCTCGAGTAGAAGCGAACTCGGATCGATCACAACCAAGACAGACTAGCAAGCAAACAAGTATTGATTCACGTCTCCACAGCTCAGGAGAAGAGATGTCTTTTGCTTCGATCCCGCAGAAGCAAGGTTTCAATCCACGGCCTCGTAGCGAAGCTGCATCATCACCTGTCAAGCAGCCAATACTGGGTCTCTTCGACCGTCCATCAAGTCGTCCAAATTCCAGCCCACGCCCAGAATCCTCAGCCACACACTCACTCGCTCCCCCCTCTCCAAGCAG
The DNA here is from genome assembly GCA_007821535.1 of Lachnellula occidentalis. NCBI lineage: Eukaryota > Fungi > Ascomycota > Leotiomycetes > Helotiales > Lachnaceae > Lachnellula > Lachnellula occidentalis. Next base: position 15,767 of record QGMI01000458.1, read on the forward strand.
GACCAATATCCAAGCCAACACACAGACTGCAGCCGCTGTATCACCAGATTACCTCTACGACTCCGCCGCTTCCCTCACCGACAAAGAAAATCAAACCAACATCACTCGCACCATGAAATGGACAGAAAATATCCATCCTCCCTCAAGCTCAAGCTCAGAAACCCACACCCCAGCTCTGATGTCTCCAACGAAATCTATCCTCCGCTCGACCTCGCCTTTCAAAACCCCCTACGCCACGTCCTCAAACCTCAGTCCCTCAAAAGGCGTGACATTCGTATCCTCGTCTCCCATCCCACCCTCTCCATCCCTGCCTCTATCCGCAAAAACATGGTCTCATGATCACTGGCTGCTCTTGGATCGCATATTACAAAGTTGGAAGCCTGGCCCTCAAAAAGTAGAAAGGAAGAGGAGGAATTCCACCAGAGTCGTTAGTAGATTGCTAGGCAGGACCGTACATGATGCGGGCGGCGAGAGTATGGTGATGGAACAGTGGCATTTGGAGGTTGTGGATGAGTTCCGGGGTAATGTGAATGGGTGGGACGAGAAGGGGGTTGCGATGAGAGTTTTTGCGCTCTTGATTGGGGAGGGGAAGAGGAGGGAACGGGGGAGTGGGAGAGTGGAGGGGAGAGGGAGAAGAAACGTTTGTTTGAATGAATGAACTTTGCGGGCCGAAGTAATTGTTGGATGAATGAATGAATGAATAAATGATCAAGTGTAGCGTTGGATGTGGAATCGGAACTATAGATAAAAGGCGTTCATTGTGAAAGCGCTGGCGGAATTCTCTTTATTTCATTTCCAAAGCAGGCAGGGCGTTGGAATGCACTTACTTTGTCTTTGAAATATATACATACCATCTAGCTGCATTCATCTGTCCAGTCAGTCTCGCAGGTATCTTTCCAAATCACTACTGTACAGAACCCCCCCCCTTAGGATTTCAGTGCAAGCAAAACTGGGTCATAGTATCAAGTACACCTAAGGTATATCGACTGCAGAGAGCACCTTTCGTGCTACATACGGTTCAGAGAAATATGTATGTGTATGGTCAGGGTGATTATGCAATGCTGGATTGAATGTAAGATATCTTTCACATTAAACTGCATGGGTCGATGGGCGAGTGATCTTCGGTTTCTGTGTTGAAATGGGAGCTACAGTAGTATGACTGGAGACAATAGGGGATATAAGACCTCCCTAATTTGGAAAAGTCCTCATAGGAGCTTGAAGTAAGGGATTCGTTCACCGGGTACACGGAAATATTGTAGTTGCCATGATATTTCATTTTCATCGCACCACCCGACGTAGGCGTAGCTAAGGTGCGCTTCTATAATACAAGCAAACCATCTATCGATCCCTCCCCTCCATCTATTCCAGCATAGAAGCCTGGTTCGTATAAAGCACATCCACCACGCTACTCAGCTTCTCAATCGTAGCCAACGCAGCATCATACCCCTCATCCCTCTCCGTCTCATCGAAAATAATCAGACACCCAGCCCCCTGATCCAGCACCCCAATAATCACCTTGTCGAGAATCATTTGCGACAGCTTGCGCTCCACTTGCTGCGTGTCCAAGCCAACCATCTTGGCAATGTGCTCGATTTCGACGCGCGAGAAGGGCTCGATTACTTTAATGAGATTTTGCTCCAACATGGCGTCGTAGAGCCGGCGCAGATGGTTGCGGATGAAGGGGTCCGAGCCGAGTTCGTGGCGGTAGTCGCCGAGTGCCTTTTCGTATTCTTCGAGCGAGCGGTTGGAGTGTGCACGTGCGATGGCTTTCATGGCTTCGAGGTTCTTGCCGGCGTATTTAAGGGCTTGCTTAGATGTCATGAGCTGGTTGACGTCGTCTGCCAGGTTGAGCATGACTTTGCAAAGAAGCATGTATTGTAGGGCCGCGGTGGCTTTCTCGGGCTCGTCTTGCGTGTGGTAGCCATCGAGGGCTTCGATGAAATAGGAGAAGGCTGTGTTGAAATCTTTGTCTTCAGCGTGCAGCTTGCCGGATTGCATATCCAGACCGGCCTGGAGCATAGGAGGTGTGTAGACGGATGCAGCGCTTGTGCGGGCGCTGGTGAGGGCTGCGCGGCCTTTGGGGACGTTGCCTAGGGCGTGATAGACGCGAGATTCGAGGAGTTGGACTTCGACCAGGACGAGCTTGTCGTCTAGGCGTTTGAGCTCCTTGAGGAGGCTGTTGATGAGGTTTAAGGCATCGTAGTAAGAGGCTTTGACCATGTATAGGGCGACGAGACGGGTCTCGAGGTTCTGGCGAAGGAAGCCTCTGCGTTCAGAGGTGGCCCATTCGATACAGGATTTCGTAACGGATACTTGGATATCGGTGGTGTCTGGGATGGCGTGGAAGAGGTCGAGAAGTTGTCGAACTGTGGAAAGACGTGTCAGCAATCCATTTCTGATAATTATTTTTCTCTGATGAAGCTTCGAATACCCAACATACCAAGCTTTGCTGTCTTTGCCTTTGCAAAAGAAGACATCACCGTCCGGCTCGTCGTAATCAGGTCTACCAAATCATTTGCTCTCCTGCGCACTGTCAGTATTGACCCATACATCCCACAGACTAGATGCCTCACTTTCCATCTCGATATAGCTCCCCCAAGCTGACCAGCGCAACCTCATATTCCCGTACGGCGGCCTCTGAAGTGACTGAAGGAGGTTTGGAGATGATGTCCTTGTATTGCGCCTCTGCCTTTTTGGGATCCGTCTTCGCCAGCTTCTTGGCCTCTGCTATCCTGGCTGAATCTGCGGGCGCCATATTGGAATGTGTTGTGGTGGTTGACGGAGAGTAGAATGCTCAATACTCAGTGTCGGGTGTTTACAATCAGAGGCGTTGTGTTGCGTATGGAGCTGTGCCTGAAGGCAAGGCAAGGCCATGGGTTGATCCGCGCTAAAAGCTAGACCCCTGCAGAAAAGTTGCAGCCGCCTTTTTATTTTCGACAACCACCAAACTTTTCGCGGGGAAGCAAGCAAATGCAGACAGACGCACATCGAAATGCCCACAACACTTTGAGCCCAACATGGTATGAAGATGTATATATGCCAGCAATGATTATGGATCGCTAACCAATTCCAGAAAATAAAAACTCTCTCCCGCCCAACGGCGCAGGCCCAGACCCCGGGTTCTGATGTCGCAAGAATGCCTCGGAACCTGGACCCAGCATTGCACCCCTTCGCAAAGGCCAGAGGTGCGTAGTTTATACTCTTCTTTTAGAATTACTCCAGGAGCCCTCGAAATTGTCTTGCGCGCTTGACTTCTCGGCTCTCGAGATATCCTTGGAAGCGCATACTAACCTACTTTTAGAATATACTCGAGCCCTTAATGCCGCGAAGATGGAAAGAATGTTCGCTGCCCCCTTCGTGGGACAGATGGGAAAGGGACACGTAGATGGTGTATATTCGATGGCGAAGGATCCAAATTCGTTACAAAGATTTGCTAGTGGAAGCGGAGATGGTGTTGTCAAGGTCTGGGATTTAACAAGTCGAGAGGAGACCTGGACAACTTCCGCACATGAGAATATTGTGAAATCGATGGCCTGGACTTTGGATAAAAAGCTATTAACGTGCGCGAGTGATCGAACCGTCAAACTCTTCGATCCATACAATACACCTGCAGGTGCGGCACCTTCAGCCACATGGCTTGGAGCAAATGCATTTACCGGTATTTCACATCATCGCTCGAAGAATGTCTTTGCAACATCAGGAAGTTCGGTTTCCATATACGATTTAGAACGCACTACAGCACCTCCCGAGGTCTTGAAATGGCCTACCAATCACGACACGATCTCCTGCGTGGCTTTCAATCAAGTTGAGGATTCTATTCTTGCTTCTGCAGGGACCGATCGCTCGATAGTTTTATATGACTTGAGGACATCTATGCCTCTCGCAAAGACCATCCTCAATTTCGCAAGCAACAAGATAGCCTGGAATCCTATGGAGGCAATGGTTAGTTGCTCGACCTTTTCTCTGAAATATGCTAATACGTCTACAGAACTTTGCTGTGGCTAATGAGGACCATAATATTTACAGTTGGTCTCCATCCCCAGTTTTGCAACACAAAAAGACTAACACTATAACCTACAGTTTTCGATATGAGGAAGATGGATCGCGCATTAAACATTCTGAAAGATCATGTAGCAGCGGTAATGGACGTGGAATTCTCCCCAACAGGAGAAGAAATCGTTTCTGGTTCTTACGACAAGACCATCCGTTTGTGGAGTAGAACAAAAGGCCACAGTCGAGACATATACCATACAAAACGCATGCAACGAGTCTTTTCTTGCCAATGGTCGCCCGATTCCAAATATGTACTCTCGGGCTCGGACGATGGTAATATCAGGTTATGGTAAGTCGATGTCACTCCTCAGAACTCCCTTTTCCATTCCCAGAAATGCCCATACTAATGCGTCAACAGGCGCTCCAATGCTTCCGCTCGTGAAGGCATAAAATCAACCAAACAGCGCCAAGCGCTCGAATACAACGAAGCGCTCACCGAACGCTATGAGCACATGCCCGAGATCAAACGTATCATGCGCCACAGGCATATGCCGAAGGTCGTAAAGAAGGCTGGGGAGATCAAGGGCGAGGAGCTGAAGGCGATTAAGCGGAAACAGGAGAATGAGCGGAAGCATACGAAGCAGCAGTTCAAGAAGCGGGTGAATGAGCGGGAGAAGATGGTGCTTGTTTCGGAAAAGTGATTTTGTGATTCGGTGGCGTATCTTGGAGGAATAGCAAAATGGCGTTTTTGGGCTGGATGGAGCATTTGCACGGCGCTGGGCATTGATTGGCTTGAGTATATATGGGTATACCATCATAGTGGTAGCGATTAGATTGTATTGGTAGAAATATCAAAGCTTGGTAAATACACAAGGCCTGGTCTAAGTAGGTACTATCTAAGACCTAGATAATGAGTTCCTCAACCCAGCTTACCTTACTCGGAAACAAGTCTTAGCAATTGCTACTAGATACTCATCTTGCTAACATAGGTAAGAAGTAGTTCAGCGAAACTTTATAAGAGCAACTGCTCTTCCTAGTGATGGCAAATGCATCATAGAATGAAACACTGAAGGAGGGTACTTTGTACAGGCTAAAGAGCTGTTGAATGATATTAAAGGTAGGTAACTAGATAGACAGGCAGTTAGTAAACTTCAAGCGTGTTAGGATAATTGTTACGAGCAAACTGCAAGACTCGGCACTCACTAATTGACATACCTATCCATTACAACAATTAACCCACCCCAGCACACACACTCCGCATCAATCCACCCAGCCAGCACGATAAAGCCTCTCATTCACACCCTTGTATATCGTTCTCATCTATCCCTTCCTTCCTTTCCCTCCTTTCCCTCCTTTCCCCCTTCCCTTTCTTTCATACCTAGCCTACCCTACTTAGAAAAGGGGCAAAAATCGCTAAGCGAGAACCCAACTCCACAGCACAGCACATGTCCCTACCTACGTATATGAAGTGAAATAACAAAAGAACTGTCACATACGACCATAGCTTGGAAAAAATAGGGCATCCCGTCCGCTCTGCCATACTCAAGTTCCAAAGCGGTAGATTAGTAGTTGGGTGGGTGACCACCAGCGAATACCTACTGTTGTATGTAGATTTTCTTTTTTTGCACTTTTGCGGTTAGGATAAGGATGGTATGGACGAGAAAGTGATGCATCTGGGGATAGTGCTGCTTTAGTTTTTGTCGTTAAGAATAAACACAAGATATAAGATTCCCACGATTCCCACGGAATCTTAGAATCTGAAGTAAAAGTACTTTGGAACTATATATGTTTTGTTACTCTTGGGTCAATTGACTTCTGAGTCAAAGCCGACGTGCGTCAACAAGCTTGTTTTGCTGAAGTATCCAGAAGGAACGAAGATCTCAATTCATGCCAGAAGGGACGTATCTCATAAACAAAACAAACGAGCTTTTATGGGTACAGCTTCATTTGATCGTTCCTTTGAAAATATCTCCTCGTCATCTGCTTGAAATCTACCCACCGCAATATGCCACATCCACATCCACCTTCAACGCCCCAACACAGCGCCAGACCAATTCACTTCTACCTGCACGACGACAATCTTTGCAAGCTCTATTTAAGCGAGCGCGTACTCCTGCAGATTCATTATAAACTTCTTTTGCTTTCCTTTCGCGTCGTCGTCAACTCCGACAACATCAATCTTGGTCCCTGTGCCATTCTTCTCCAACTTTCGTACCCTGTACCAACCCGAACCCCCTGAGAAGGAGAGCTCGGTCTCGCCCAAACATCTCACAAAACCTGCTAGCTTCTGGACTTCGAGATCGACATGTCTGAATTCACTCTTTTCCCCAAGCTCTGCGCCGAGCTGCGTCTCAAAATCATCAACTTTGCGCTGTACCAACCAAGGGTCGTCGAAATCACGGTGTGGCACGATGATCGGAAGAATCCACCTTTCACCGAAATCATACGCATTCTCCACGCCAATCGTGAGATGCGAGCAGAAACCATCAGAGTCTTCGCACTGAAAATGGATTGCAGCGGCAGTTTAAATTTGAAGTCGCGATCTCTGCTCAATTTCGCTGCAGACACGGTTTTGTTACCGTTCTCGATGGGTACCAACCAATTATTCTGGGTCAGGTTGATTGGTGAGGAAAGAAGAACAAAAATTCGTTCTCTGGCAGTTAATCAAGACTGGGCACATGGGGAAGAGGTCGATGATTATTGCATGTGGCGAATTGAAGAGACGGTCTTCCTCTTCGAGAGTCTAGAGGAGTTCGTTATATTGGCTGTTCCAAAAGAAGATGAGATCAAGCCTGGGAATGTCAATGAACGTCGGACCTGGATGAAGGAATACCGAGGATCGGAGGAAGTGAAAATGTTATGGGAACAGACGAGTAAACAGCAGTTAACCACCGGCTCAATTACCGAAAGCAAGCATCGACACTTGAGCACAATGCCCGAAGACATGGCGAAGTTGTGGAAGAAAACGAGCGATCCGGAGATGCGGAAGGTGACGATTTCACGAGGAGTTGTGGATGAGAAGAGTACTCGGGGCGGTGTGATGGTCTTTGAAAAGGGAGCACCGTATTGATTGGAACATAGAGTGGAGCACTGAAATATCACAGTACAATTGGCGGATACTGGATGTTGGAAGCGTTGTATACTAGCAGACCCCAATATACCACTTGTAAACAGAGCACACCAGTCACTCCCCGTCAGGATGACACCCCGAAGGACTGGTCGGACAGAATCCTGCGTCCTTGTGGAAAAATCGCGTCCAAGGTTCATCGAGTGACACCCTCAGGGGCGCCTTCCTCTTGCTTATAGCCAGCATTTTCTGTTCCACGGCCGCATCTCCCACATTTTGCATGTTAAATCGAGCAGGGACTGTTTCTTCTCGTCCCACAAGGCTGGCAAAGTTGCGTAGGGCCTCGGAGGAAGGTTCTTCTTCAGCCTCAAGCCATAGACGTATCGAGTCAAACCGAGGTAGATGAGTGATTTCCCGTATCGTGTGGTTGATAGTATCTTGCTCTGAGGTGTCGGCGTAAAAGGTACTGAATGGTCGACCAAGGGTTTTCTGATCGACAAAGTATCTAAGATATCGAGACGTCAGTTGCGTGATTAAAAAGTTGACAATTACTTACGTATTCATCTCGATTAGCCAAGTGCTTAGACTTGGGTGCCTCGACTGAAAAGCTATATCCTCCTCCACCCATAGCACCCACACAAGATATATCCAAATGACCCAGTACGTGTGATCCCAGTCCTCAACTAACACAGCCCAGTCTAGTGGAAGTGGCTCCTCTTGGTCTTCAGAAATGATCTTTACCACAGCATCGTAGATATCAGGGTAATTGATCTGCATCCAACTGTATGCACATTCTAGAGACAAGAGCTCAATGTCCGTATGCATTTGATGTAAGTAGCCCTCGATATGCGCTGGTGGTTGATTGTGGTGGGGGTGCTGGCAGAGGGAACTGAATGACGCCACGGACTGGAGTCGTTTCAGGATCGGAGTAAGAGCCTCTTTGAGGACATCTAGTTGTCTGTTTCTATAGTCCAAGGCCATGATTTGGTTACTATTCTGAGGTTTGCTTTGAAATGTCAGTAATGTTTCCAACTGTACCCAGAGGGCAAGATGTGGCTGGAAAAATCATTTTACCTCAAAGTTGCTCCAATTCCGTGAATTCGTCTGAAGTCATAATACAATTTATCAGATAAAACGCGAAGAATACAGAGGACATTCCGAGCCAGTGGTCCCTCAAATACGGCCGAGTCTTTTTCGAGAGAGTAGTCTGGATTCTCGATAATGAATTGTCTTTCTCTTTGATTGGCCACCATACAGGCCATGGTATCCAACAGACCAGCAGAGAAGAAATCGAGCTCCACAAGGCTGCCATCTATTCTCCCAACGCGACTTTGCCTTCGGACCATAAACATGAACTCTTCTCCGGGATGAGATCTGTAAATTGAAGCATGGGATATTTGAGTCCTCCGCAATTGAGCAGCTTCGGTGGGCGGAGTCAACTTCAGATTCACAGTATCGTTTTCCAAGTTAGGAAGCGTGAAGCCGTATCCAACTAGTAGCTCGCTGTTGGACTTGTCACCGTAATAGTTGAATATTTGGCTACCTTGTTGAATTAGGTCGCGCGTGCACAAGCCAAATTGCCCAGCTTCGGGGTCTTTCGTCCAGGCAACTGCGTTGATCCCATTATGATTGCCAATATCTAGGACGGGGAGCAGAACGGAGAATTTATCGTGTCTGATATGGTCTAAGATCAAATCCTTGTTGTTCTGGCTAGTTTGTGTGTGCTCAAACAGCTCTGCCGGGACGGTCAATGAGGCTCGAAAACTTCGGGTGCCAAAGATAGTTGCAGCCCATTGGTAAAGGAGATAGCTGTAGTCTTCCCAGTGACCGGATTGCTGCTTGAGTATGGTAATTCCTCTGTTCCACTCATCTTTCCATAACTCTTGCCTTTTGACTAGTGGCGGTTCCGCATTCGTGCCTTCCAGAAACTTTCGATCTGCTTTGGGCCACCATATTGGGAGGGCGAGCTTTTCTGGCTGCTCCGGTTGTGGAAGAAGTCTGATATAATTCCACCAGAACGAGGCCGCGCCCATCAAGTACTGTTGGATGAGGAAGAAATGGCCAATGATATTTGGATCTTCTGAGCTCAAGACGTCGATGAACTCGGATGGAAAAGGCTGAGATCCATGACACCCAAAATCCGAAGAAATCTCGGCCACATTGAGATATGAAAGGGTGGTCTGGTATGAACAACTGACAAAATTGGTTCCGGATGGAACATCTTGCACAGCTTTGAAAGATAGTCCAGTAATTGCATCCTGGAAAATTTCAACGCTTGGGTGGAGAGAGGTGTGGTTCGATGTTGCCCACTGTAAGAGGCCTTCAATCTCTGGATTAGATTGAGACATTGTGTGCAATAGAAAACAAAACTGGTTTCAGGGCTTTCCAGCTTCTTTCAATCAAAAGAAGCAGCGAATATGCCGCGATAGAGCTGAAAACCTTGCACCATAAAACCTCGGCACGTCCTACCAGTTCACACAGGCAAATTTGGAGTTCCTAGCAGCCAAGTCTGCCTTGAATCACTCAATCCCCCTCCAGCCTATTGGTCGTGGATTTCGAGATCATGAGCCGCTTCTTGATTCTTCGTACTCACTGAAGCCCCAACTCCAATGATTCACTAAGATGTTTTCTAAGAAGTCGACATAGATGCTTCCAGCCTAAGGTAGCGAGGCATATCAGGTAGAGTTCCAAGTTCCAAGTGCTTGAAAATTGCTGTGGAGTGAGTGGAGTGCACAGAATCCGGTGACCAGGAAATGCGCTTCGCGCTACTGTACTGTATCCCAATACAGTATCTAGACGATCCATTCTTTCTTCACCCCCGAGATATGTTGTTATATACATGCGGTACGCAAACTTGAGAGTCTCAAGTTGGCCATCAGATTCGACGAGCCACACTCAGTTGACAATCACTGCCACAGGATGCACTATCAATCCGCCCCTCGTTACTTCCATACAGTACACGGCAGGGGGGTCAACGGCCACCACCTCCACCTCGTACAATTGTAAGGGTAGAGTCTTGCGAACATGGGATCTGTCCACATCCAGTGTTGTATTCGGGCGTCCCGTATCAAATGGAACAACCTTAACGTCGTGTCGTTTTGAAAGATGAGACTTCCTAATCTCGATATAGCTTCTCAAAAGCTTAGCGCATACGCGCCTCTTCTCGCAGCAAATCTACCACTCACGACACAGATACTATTCTTTATCAATTTGCATTAGAACCATTGTTCAAGCCGCCTCCTAAACATATCCAGCCATCGATCATAAAGGCTGATAGATGTCGACCAGGCCTTCGAGATCGAATATTCATAGCGAATTGCTGTCTATGTCGACCTTTATGCCAGAGGACACATTCTACTCAATGCTCAATTCGCCGGCGAGGTCTGCTCTACGTTCTCCAATAATTTGATGTCCTAGGTCCCGGCATCGAATATAGCAGGGCTCCGCGAAGCACGTTTCCAGAGCCTACGAAAGATATTGTCGCGATCACACAAGCTATGCTGGCAGATGGGACACTGCCAATCGAGAAATTGCGTGTAGTTCTAGGGTGCTTCAGTGCAGGCAGAAAACTGAGTCTCTCGGCTGCCCAGATGCCAGAGTTGAAGTGCAAAATAAAAGTCATTATTTCAGACCATGCAGAGGAAATCAATATATTGAGTTGAGTTGAGATACGACTTGAACGTAAGTCCACCCGGTGTTGCAAAAGAAGCAAATGTGAGTTCTGTCAAGAAGGTGAGAATTGTCGTCAACTCCAACCGAGGCTGGTGTGACGTGAGGGATGTGGTTGATCATTCACATGATTAGGTATGCGGAAGTACTGTATCCCGGATAATCCGGCCACACATGATCACACCACAAAGCATTGGTTGGGAGCCGCATTAGCTGAGCATCATCGTGGTGCTGCAGACGTCGTGGCAATTAAGTGCCCTCTTCCGGAGTTCTATAAATAAGACCCCCTTCGAGCTTCCTGTTTATTTTGCAATTCCTCAATCAATACTAAAATTTATTAAACAGTATGTCTACGCCTGACCACCCCGCACTCCTCCACTCAATCAAGGATGGCATATCTGACCATTCCTCTGGGGCGCAAACTCCTCCCAAACACATCCCCAAAAGCCTGAGACCCTACGTATGGGCCATGATAGCCTTCAAGAAGGGACATGACTTCCAACGGCGCTCCTCTATACACCATGCACGCAGAGTCAGTGAAACCGTCAAGTCCGTAGGGCAATTTGGAGCTGCTTTGACCGTATGCTTCCCCCCTCATAACAAGCGATCACTATATACTAAATCGAAAATGATAGCCTCTCTACGCCGGTATCTCGGCTGCCTTTAGTGATCAGAACACCGCGGTCATAGCGATTGCTATCCATGATCCCGTCTATCTACTTGACTTCTCTGTCAAAACCATCGAACTAGCCGATGGTTCGGAGAAGAGCCCTGATGTTATTGCTGATTATGTAGTTGGAGAGTTGGAGAGATACGAACATGAGAATCTTAGCAAATTCATTGGAGCGGGAGTACCACACGACATTATGAAGCATAGCCCAACGCTCTCTTCCAGACTCTGGTTGGATATCGACGTTGTCCCAATTTCCATCATGCCTGAGTCGGACGGGCTGGAGACTGATTCGAAAGATCGAAGCTATTGGAGTGAGAAATGTATCGACGAGCAAGCGGATTCTATGGCGAGAAAATGCATCATGTAAGTTTATTACCTTAGTCACATGCAGTTTCATATGACCTTTCATAGTGAAAGTATCCTTCCGTGCCATATAACGCCACCTCTTCCATTGAAGCCGACTAACATTTTACAAGGCACTTTGGCCCAAGTCTTGCTCCGTTATGCCAAGTGGGCTATAGAGGCATCGTCGAGGTTGATTCTGACTTCCACGCACGCATCCTTGCTCTTGACGACTTCCAAACGACTTGCGACCCCCGTACATGGGATGCAATGATGAAGTTCGTCACATCTCTCAAGGCAAGAGGCACTAAAATTGCCTTCTTCTCGAGTACACCACAAGGTGGAGGCGTTGCTCTTATGAGACACGCTCTTGTCCGTCTGGCCAAGCTACTGAAAGTTGACATGACTTGGTGGGTTTTATAGTAACCATATCAGTGCTACAGAAATCTAATGCCTTTAGGTATGTACCGAAGCCGAAACCTGGCGTCTTTCGCATCACAAAGACAATCCACAATACCCTGCAAGGTGTTGCCCAACCTAATGAGAAAGTCACCTCGGAAGACAAGGAAGTCTTAAATAGTTGGATTGAAGATAATGCAAACCGTTACTGGCTCAGCCCAGGCGGCCCACTGCGACCTCCGGCCGAAGGTGGAGCAGATGTTATTATGGTACTTACCCTTTCACCCCTTGAGTACTCCTCTAACTGGAACAGATTGATGATCCGCAAATGCCTGGCCTCATCCCGTTGATCAAGAACTTGACTCCAGATAGACCTGTTTTGTATCGAAGCCATATCCAAATCCGAAGTGATCTGGCCAACACACCTGGCACACCACAAGCAGATATTTGGGACTTCTTGTACTCAAAGATTAAACATGCGGATATGTTTATCAGCCATCCAATTCCATCCTTTGTCCCAGCCAATGTACCAAGATCAAAAGTCTGCTATTTGCCTGCTACAACCGACTGGCTCGACGGACTCAATAAAGATTTGAATATATGGGACCAAGGGTATTATGGACATATGTATAATGAGCAGTGTCACAATTTGAGAATGTAAGTTCCTACACATTTGGTATTTTGTGGTTGTATTTAGCTAATGTATTACCAGGACCGAGCTGAGATGGCCCAATAGTAAGTTACAAGGACCAAGTCTGAAGATTGACAGCATGCTAATTTCATTGAAGAGAAATACATCATCCAAATAGCACGATTCGACCCCGCAAAAGGCATCCCAGATGTCATCGAATCCTACGCCGAATTCCGCCGCCTGCTAACCAAAACGAACCCCAATGCAGAAACACCTCAACTCGTAATGTAAGCTTCCCCTTTTCCCCTCTTCCCCTCTCCCATCCCACTGACATTTCCAGCTGCGGCAACGGCTCAGTCGACGACCCAGACGGGACCATCATCTACGACCAAACCATGTCAACCCTGCATACCAAATACCCGGACCTCCTCCCCTCCATCTCCGTCATGCGCCTCCCCCCCAACGACCAGCTCCTCAACACGCTCCTCTCCACCTCGCACATTGTGCTCCAACTCTCCACGCGCGAAGGGTTCGAAGTCAAAGTCTCCGAGGCTCTGCACAAAGGCAAGCCCGTCATCGCTACGAACTGCGGCGGTATCCCACTGCAGGTGCAAGATGGCAAGAATGGCTTCTTGGTCGAGGCCGGTGATTGGAAGGGCGTTGCGGGACGGCTGATGCAGCTTTGGATGGATGAGGGGCTGTATGAGCGCATGAGTGAGTTTGCGAAGGTGAGTGTTAGTGATGAGGTTGGCACGGTTGGGAATGCGTTGAGTTGGCTTTATTTGGCGGATAAGTGGGCTAGTGGTGAGGGTATTGTGCCGAAGGAGAGGTGGGTTAATGATCTGGCGAGGGAGGAAGCTGGGATACCTTATGTGGAGGGGGAGAATAGGTTGCCTAGGTTTTAGGTGGATGTTGGAACTTGGAGTAGTGGTTGAGCTGTCACTTACAGTATAGCATGCGAGATACATAAAGCCTAGAGGTATGGTTTTGTGACGAATCTAGACTTTAGATTTGATAGCTCAATTCCTCATCTATGAGAGACTAAACAAAGCTTCGGGGGTTCAACTTCGAACGATATATCTCACAAGCTACCTAGGCGTGCAAGATAAAGCGGAAGACAAGGGTCCAAAATTTACAATAGCTCAAACTTCCAAGTTCTAAGTATAAGCTGAGTAAGATAGAAATATATGCATAATCAGATTTAAAAAAGCTCAATACAAAGTACCTGGTGTACAGTCAATTAAGCTTTGTCATGCAGTACTACTCGTACACCCCCGAGACCCCTTCACGCAGGTCCCACAAGGCTGAACCTCCGCCTCGTCTCGCTTCCTCCTCTTTTCACAACCTC